>CAEGAD010040100.1:0-139767 GCA_903067055.1 Poeciliopsis paucimaculata | reverse complement strand
TTTCTTTTTCTGATTTCTTTTTTTTATATCCCCACCCCCTCCTGTTTTTTTTTCAACCCCCCCCCAGCTATTTTTTTTTTTTTTTTTTTTTTTTTTTTTTTTTTTTTTTTTTTTTTTTAAAGATACTCGTTAAAGATGCTGTCTGGGTTGCACCGTTCCAGCCTTGGAGCACGGGTCCCATTTGAACCAATAATCATCAAGTGTTCAGAATTAAAAGTGTGCTATGAGAGCATGCTGCGTTCCCCTCACCCCTACCCCCACTCCACCACGTGTTGTAATAGTAATACCGCCCATGAATATTTCATATCCGCCACTGCTTTGAAACACCCCAGGTTTGCAACGTTAAGTGTAAAAAGGAAGGTATGAGGGAATTCTGCCAGAGTTCAGCCTCTGCATAAAATCCTCAACGCTTCTTACTTTCTACCTCTTTTTTTTGTGTGTGTGTGTGTGTGTGTGTGTACGAAGCTGCGCATACTACTTCTTTTTCTCGGCGTAAAAGGAACGCGGAGTCTGTCTCTCGGCTCCCCGCTCGAGCGCCTACTGTAACAAAGCCACATGGTGATTTTTATTCGCTTAAAGAAAAAGAGAGGCGGAGAGAGAAAAGAGGAACGGGATTACGCCGGCGTTTGGTGTCGGCGCGAAGCTAAAAGTGCGTTGAGTTGGAGGTCGGGGAGAAAGAAAATGCCAGGCATGTGTGGGAAGTGGTTTTGGCAGGGTTGGAAATTAATGATCTCAACATGTGCTGTATTTGGACGAGGGGAATCGTCAGGAAGAAAAGTGCAGACAAAAGCCCTTGCAGTACAGCCACGCAGAGGCCACAGATGGCGAAACCGCAACGGACAGAAGTTGCGAAGAGAACTCGTGATAGGAAATATGTTCTTTTGTTTCTGCAAAAAGACTCCAACAGCGATTTCATTCAGAATCCGAGTCGAGCGCCGCCAAACGCTCTGACGCTTCGCAACGATGTCTTCCAGCCCGGCGCGCTATTTGCTCAACGCGACGTTGCCGAGGCGGTGCGCATTTCACGCAGATGGCCGGTTTATGAATATGTGGCCTCAGGTTGATGATGTGTGGTGGAGCAGAAATGAAAGCATCCTCTGCAGGATAAACACAGAGACTTTATTGTCTTCAAGGGGCGGACACGGGTGAGGCGATGGATTGTTCTCGTTGGAACAACTCGCCAAACCACGCATGTAGAAAACGAGGAGGTCACGTCAAGGTGACGCATGTGGTTGCAATCTGTGCAGCTCTGCATCAGAGGACGTCGAAGGTTTAAAGTAAAGCGTCGTTTTCCATACGTCAAAAATCTTTATAATACAAATTGTGGAATTTTCTTAGCTGACTTTTTCTCTCATTTTTACACCCGAAGAACTCAGCCTCAACAGTGTGGCTTTAAAATGCTTTTAATTGATTGGACACTGTGACTTTTATTTGACAATTGGCTAACTCATAGGAATTTCAACCTGAATAATATATTTTTTTTTTTTTTAAAAAAGGAGCCTTTTTCTGTGTTTTACCGATAAAATACAAACGTTTTTCAGAATAGGCGACACGCTGCTGATTGCTGAGATTATAATCACAAAAAAAGCTGCAATGCAAGAAAAAAAAGAATACAACTAAGTGGCGATTGAATTGATTAACGAGTCCTTAAAGGGGCAGTAAAGGAATTTTAAAGAGAGGCTCTCTTAAAACTATGTAAATAAAACAAGGGGAGAAGATATTAAGCATTTTCAGTCAAAGTAATAAAAAGTTAAGGCTGTGCAAAAATCATTTAACTCCTTCATGCTCTAATGGATTCATGATGATCTAAGAAAAACTTTTTTTTTTTTTGCTGCAAAGCAAAATGTAAATGAAGCACTGATTATTTTAATACAGGACATACAATAAATTTATATGTAAGTGTATACTAAGCAACTCAGTGTAATTATATGCATCTCAGAGCACTAAGCTGCAACAAAATGCTTTTTTATAACAGCTTAAATCCACAAATATGTAAACTTTTCTCAAAAACACTTTGTAATTTAATAACTAAAACACCAAATACACCTTAATATATATTAAGGTACTCAGTGGAAACTGAGCGTGTTAATATCTCTGCTCTATGAGGGCACAGCCAATCAAAGCCAAGGAAAATGAATGGCTGCTTTGTAAATGCCAGCCTGCAGCATGTCAGGTCGTATTGGTTCAGGGTATTTTTAGCTTCCCAATTAGTAGTTGCTTTAGGATATTTTAGGTATGCTTTACAAGAAAATCCATCAATACGTAATTTTTTTTGTAGATAATTTGGACTGAAAAAAATAAAATGAAATCAGAATCCATAAATACTGAACCGTGAATCTCCTCAATGTGGGAAACGCATCAACAGGCACTGGTGGTATGGAGCTCCTCGGCATTGTGGCGATGTAAGGTGCAACGATAGTCAATGAGCTAAACAGTGCCACAATTTTTTTTATTTTGTCAAAAGCAACAATACCTAAGAAGCATGTTAAGAATATTAAACTCAATTTTAGTCAACTTTAAGACTTCTTGAGTGTCTAAATAAACAGTCTAAAAGCTAATGCACTACAGTAGGACTGTAGAGAACTAGTTGGAGAGGTTTTTGCTGATTTGAACATTTTTGGTTATTTTGTAACTTGTGTTTATAAAACCGTAAAAGTTCAGGCTCCCACTTTGTGGTTCAATTTTGTGAATGCTGGTCATTCAGGAACAATTCAATCACTCTAACAGAAAATAGTCTGGATGGAAGTTTAAAAAAAATACAGGAAAAGGTTTATCTATAAAGTACAACTGCATCCAACGTCCATTGTAGATAGAAAAAAGTACATTTCCAAATCTCAGAAATTTTCCAGCAGAAAGTAGGAAACATCTGAGATGGAAAAGTTGAAAATTTGCAAGAAAAAATTTGGAAATTTGGAGATTAAGCTCAAAAATGTTCTGAGAAAAAAACTTGGAAATTTGAGTCTTGAAAGTAAAAAAAAAAATGCAAATCTTTGAAGCTGCAAATTTAGTCTTTTGGTTTTTATAAAGGCATTTTTGTTCTTGAAAATTTCTGAGATGAATCCAAAGACTTCTGCACTTTTTCTTTATATCTACAGTCGTCCCAACCTGCCAAAAAAAAAAAACTGCTGATGTAAAAACCGAACCTTTAATCTATCCCTGGATTTTTTTTTTCCTACACCTTGCAGTTTTAAAGGAACAATAAATCAACACGCCGCTGACATTTCGCAAACATCTCTGCAATTGTATGCACCAATCAGAGCTCCTTTAAGACAATCGCAAAACACAGAAAGAGATATCAAGTATGTCAAAGTTTGAAGGGGGTTTGGGGAGGGGGGCAGGGTTGTCAGAGCATGCAGAGCGTATCCAACATTGTCATTGTGGCTCGCCTGTCTGCCTGTGGAGAACACGCGCTGTTGACAAGAGGTGAGCGCCGGCTCCTCTTCGCATCAGTTTTGGATCACTACTCTCAATCAAAGCCGGTGGGGCGGGGTTGGTTGGGGGGGGGGGGGGAGGGGCTCGCATAATGTGACAGAGCCTGTCTCTCTCTTTGGCTTTTGAAGCCTCGGGAAGGGCTCAACGAGAGCAACCCCTGTCAGAAACCTGCCCACAGGCCTAGACACAAAGAGATCCAGGAATGTGAGGAGGCAGATAAACAGAAAAGAAGTTGCAGACACCCCAGCAAACAAAAGAGTAGCAGTAACAGAGGGTGGGACAAAAAAACGGGGGGTGTGGGTAGAGGAGGCTGGGGGGTTCGATAAACAGCGAAGGAGTGCCATGATGAAGCAGGTAGATGCACGAAAAGCTGTAAAATATCCAGCTTCCACGTGTGATAAGGCTGCACTTTTCATTAGGCGTCCTCTGTGGAACAGCTAAACGTATTTGCAAATAATGGCAGTCAGCTTTAATGACATTATGAGCCATTAAAGAAGAGGGAAAAAAAAAAAAAATCTACTGACTGATCTTATCATCTTCTTGTTTCACATTGATTGCCAGATCTGATATCTTGTTTCATATCTCTGCCCATCTAATGCACTAACAGCTGTGGAAATCCGAGCCGATGTGCATTGTTAACTGTGTTTATTGTGGTTGTGTAATTACAAACTGTATAATGCGCAATCTAATTTATTAGATTAGTGGAAAAGGTTGTAAATCCGTAATTGTGAGACGGGAGGAGGTTCGGCCGTGCCACGCCGTTGCTGTTGTAAAACAGTGCCATCTAGTGCGCTCCAGGCTGAGGGTGGAGGCGCAGAGCACCAGCTGGCAGCTTGGCGTGGAGGACATGAAGTCAGATCGTTTACGTTTCCCACAAGTACAGATAAGCAGATTGGAATAATTTATACCAATAAATAATCCACAGAAGCAGCATGCTCAGTTGGAAATAAAAATCAGGATCATTATATTTACATTGGAAGTCAAGAACCATCTTTTTTGTTTCTAGACAAAAAAGAAACAAAAGCCCTAACCCTAACCCTTTTTTTCCACTATTATGTTGACCTGTAACCCGAACAACCCGACTGAGACGTGACTGTGCGAAGACTCAACCTGCCACGGCGACAGTCGCACTATGGAAAATAGTCATGATGTCATGAAATAAAATGTAGGGAGCCATCATGAAGTGGGGGCACGCTGGAGAGCTGGACCAATAAAAAGGTGGGAACGGCGGCTGCGTTTCCACTAACCGTAACGATGCACAATTTGAAATTACGGAAACAAATTTGGAAACGCGCCGATTTCAATAAAACTCGCGCTTTTCAATAAAAATTTATGTTGTTTTTACAGCCGTATCGTCACACTTTTTTCTGCATCACACAAGTCATGTGATAAACAGCCGGATGTTTTGAGTGATGAAAATACGGAAGAAGTCGACAGGAAGTGGGGGTGATTTTTTTGTTTGGACAATGTGCAGCTGGATCCAGCGGAGCGCTCATGGCATCGCACAGCTTATGAAAGTTGTGTGTCACTCAAACATGTTGAATACTTATTACTTTTACAAAATCAGCAATTACAATTTCCCCAAAATGCTGCACGTTTAGTTGTTTCTAAGTACGCGGGGCTTGTCGTTCCAACGCCTGAATAAGACGCCGACATCTCGTCTGATGGCTGATATTTCCTATTTAATGGAAACGTGCTCTTTCCACATTAGGAAAACATGGATGAAGATTTGCGCACATTTGTAACTCAAATATTCCTGGGACATCACTAAGAAGCATCATTGGAGGAGCTCCAAGAACTTCTGGACAAAGTGGGAAAATGTATTACCTGTAGGCAGTGATGTCACAAAATGAAAAATTGCTTTTGCAAAATATAGAAATAAATAAAATGTGTAAGGATGTGTAAAGCTAATGTAGCTAGGTAAATTTCATTTTTAACTTTTCATCCTTAAAGACTTCAGATTGTTTTTCTGTATCAATTATACGTCATATATAACATTCCTAAAAGAAAAATGCTTTGCGTCTTTATTTTTATGATTTGCAAAACCTTTATTGCAACCTGCTGCTTACGGTTTGAAAACATTTACCAAGTTTGAAAGAAATGATTTTTCCTGGATGCAAACATCAGGACCCAGACAAAGTCATCTGAGGACGCGCTCGAGGAAAGGATGCAGGGACATCGGAAAAGACTGCACATGTTGCCGCCGCACATTCCTTCGTTTTTACACCACGGAAAAGAAAGCATCGCTCCAGATTTGCCATCGGATCGTACCAAAGATAGAAGCTGGAACAGAAGCACAGCCACAATCTGAAAATAAACCCCCCTAAACCAGACCCAGACTGGACCTCCTTAAGCTCTTTCCTTTTCTGTCGTGGCAAAACGACAAGGAAAATATTAGTCAAACTGGCCACGTGTGTAAATGAGATCAAAATGGATTAGGAGCGCTGAAACCTGTTTGAGGCCTTCTGTTCTGAACTGCACGAGTTTTTCACCCAGAGTCCCAGATGTGAGAGGCAGAACTGGGGAAACTTTGAATGCGATTTCCTCTCTTAAGCCTTTAGCGTAGGTAAAGGCATTACAGGCGATCAAACCTCTTAGCCTCGTCTACTTGTGGGATTTGATGTGCATTACTGACAATGAGAAATGGTCTGCCTGAAACACAATATCTCACATCGCCGAGAGATGGAGGGTGGAGAGGCAACGCAGAGAGGATATGGGATGACAAGACGGACATTTTGAAATTGTAGTTAATGCAGCCTTCAGGGGTTGGGAAGAAAAAAGTTTGTGCAATTCAATAGAAAATTAAATTTATGGGGAAAAAAAAGAACTGTGGTTGAAGGAGTAATCCAGGAATCAAAGGAATGAGAATACTGACTAAACTCAAGGTACATGAAACATGATTAACATCTCTTATTAAAGTAGCATAATCCCTCCCTAAAATTACAAAAAAAGCAACCTTCAGTTTGGGGACATTTAATGAGTAGGGATGAAAATCTCATACAAAATGACTTTATATTTCAAAATCAGCTGTTAGTTATATGTTACATCTCATTTTCCTTCTGTTCCACCTTCGTTTAAAAATGGAAAAGAGTAGAGAACGTGATTTGAGACAGATGTGTATTATTTTCATAGATTTGGAAAAAGTTCATACAAATAACTACCTGTGTCCTGTAAACTCTGGGTGTTTTATTTTGCATGGAGCATTGCTGCCAAGTGTTGGACCTTTAGGGAACTGCTTTACTGTTATGTTATTTAGTCGGCACGTTTGGTTTGCTAACAGTAGAGCAAATTAACAGACGTGTCTGTTATGAACGCCGCATTCCAGGTCGAGTTCTTTGAAGCAATGCCTGTAACTAGCAGCTTATACTTCAAAATGAGCGTATATATTAACATATGAGAAACCAAGTAAGTTGTCTATTGAATTTGTGTTTAGTTGGTTCTGGAGATATCTGTGGGCGATTTGATTACTTGCTACGTCATTGCTAACTAGCAGGCTGTTCAGATTTCTTAGGCCATTACGTAGCATTGTTGTTCTTCTAATGCTCATCCTGAGTTGTTTGTGTTTTGGCAGTTTCACTCCATTCTACGTGGAAATACAGGAAGAACTAATTAAACTTGACTCGTGTGAAAGGAGTTTGGCTGATGGTTAGTTTTGGTATGGGACACCACAGCGAGATCATTGTAACCTGCCTGAACATTTCTACATCTATGAAAACGACCAGAAGTTGGAGGAATATCCCAAAATGTATCGTGCCACTAGGAGGATGAGAAAGGAGATGAAAAAGTTACCCAAAGTTCACCCTAAGGCCCAAGTGACTTAGTCCATTATTTTATAGGAACTCATTTTTCTAACATTAAAGAAAACCTGCTTCTAATCTGCATGTGCAGGATCCTGAGCATATCAAAATCTTGACCAGAGCGTCTCCAACAACTGGAGTTCATATTTTCTCTGACATAGCATAGTGCTTCCTTTCAGCCATTAACATCTTCAGCTCACACTTTAAGTTTAATGGAAAGAAAGAGTCATGACAAAGTGAGACAGAAGTGGAAAACCATCATAGAAACGGCGCCATTACTCTCATGCTTTCCAATCTAGAGTGCTAATGGACATGCTCAAAATGAATCTATATAGTGTCCTTTTTTTTCTCTTTTTTTCAAAAAAAATAATGTGGAAACCCAGTGGGTATGTATATGCCACAGCTTATCAGAAACTTTAACGTATTAGTTTCACACCAAACGTTTTTGTGATCACTGGAGGAAAACATAGGGGGAAAAAAATTGTTTAAAAAAATTGTTTTGGGAAGTGGTCAGGGAATTAGTAGCGTGGGAAAAACCATCACCTTGTTCTACGCTTTGCTTCGTTCAGAGGGTCTGGTCTCTCAGCCATTGAATAACAATTGCTCCCTTAATTCTGTTGAGGTTTTAAATTTTACCCAATCACTTTCATTTGGCTGTGATGTGCGAAATGCAGCAGTTTTTCTCTATGAAGCTTACCAGAAATGGCCCGTGCTGCAAGACAACCATTCCCCACTGCGAAGAGAAAAGTACCGAGCCGAATGAGGTGGCTGTCAATGTAAATGCCATATTAATGTTGAATTGGAAACGTGGCCAACATGGACCGAACGGCTTCGTTCACTTCCCTTGCTGCCGTTGTTAAAACTACCATCTGACTATAATTCTAAAACAGCGCAGAAAATCAATGTCATCCTTCACAATTCCCCACTAGCTGATTTGCCCGGTATGAAATCTGCCAGGGGAATCCAAGTAGATGGGAGAAAGTCCAGACTGTCAGTAAAGCGCCACTTTAATCGAGCGAACTTACACAGGACGGCAATGGCCAGTGTTCAAAACAACAGATTTTAAAGGTGTGGTGTACAAATTTACAAGTTGTGCTTTTGAAAAAAATGTTTTCACAGTTTATTGCTAATTATTTTTTATTTACTGAAAATGAGAATTTTGAATTGCTGAAAGTGATTTTAAAAAATTGTTAGCTAAAAATACATTTACCAATAAATTTGACAAGCAAAAGAAAAAGAAAAAAAAAAAGTAAAAGTGTACTCAAGTATTTAGATAAATGCATTGGGTAAATACGAGCACAAATAAAGACAAAAAAGTCAATTCAAAGTTAGATCAGCTTTGAATTATGCTAGACTTATTCTAATAATAGCACAACATACCAACACTAGTTTTAACAAAGTGCTTTGGTTGAAAATGGCAAGTCATAGATAAAACCTTTTTTAATTCTAAGACTAATAGAGTTCATTAATAAGTACATCCAAAATACAAGTAAAACATTCTGTCACTATTTGGTTTGCTCAACAAAAATAGAGACATGCTGATTTATTTTTATTGGGGATTTATAGACTGGATAAATCTTCCAATATATTGTTGACTGCTTTGTTTCTTTATTATGTCACTGATAAGTTTGATATTGTCCATTCATATCTATGACTTAGATAATGTGGTATCACCATGACTACCAACTTTAAAACCAGTCAAAACGGTTCAAAAAAAGATTCAAAATGACTTTTCCGGACAGATAATGGACTAAACTTAATATATAGGGAAAGTGTTTTGTAAAAAATATCTTTTACTTAGCTGCATATTATACTTCACAACATTACCTTCAACAGTACAGAACGGACTGCATCCATACGGATAAACACAATAAATCATTAGATTCGTTTGCCAGAGATACGCTATCGAGATATTCCTACGAAGGTTTGATCTGTTTTGATTCAAAAAGTCAAATCTGCAGCTGAGTCATCACTTCCCATTTTCCTCTTTGAAACGATGTTAAGATTTTTTTCATCTGAACCCTGGTACTGTAACTATATTGATATATTTCGAAAGGGCCTTAAATGAAAAGGTGAATGGAGGGAGCGGGGAGGGGGGAAGTGATGTGACTCCGCTGGCCGACATGCTCCGAGACGGAAAGGAAGAAAGGTGAACTAAAGCCCGTATTGAGACGGCTCTCCTGTAATAGACGTTTTCACCTCACCGCATTCAGTCCGCCCTGACTTATCCGTGCCCTTGCTCCCCCGTGACATAATTGAGCTTTTCATAGTGGCGGCACGTTAAAGGCCTCGCGTATTGATATATGCGTGTGAGAGTGACTAAAATTGAAGGCTTTTATTAACAAAAAAGGTGGTTCAATTTTTTCTAATCAGGCCAAAGTTAGCGGAGCCGAAAGAAAGCAGATGTTTCCCCGGACCGGCTTTTCACCTTGTCAGAGGACGTGCCGCCTCCGACATACGGATACGGAATGTGAAAAATGTGTCTCGGAGTCGGGGTGTTAAAGTCAGCTGGGCTCCACTTCCTTTCTTTAAATAAACTTTCCTACTGGGACTTCCTTCTCCAAAACGTTGTTTACTTCAAGCCCTGTCTTCTTCCAACCACTTCCTCTTCCTCCTGCTGTGCTGCTGCATGTGTACAATATGTTTTATCTCTGCCTTAGCAACCCAAGCTCGTGCCTTCGTCTTTGACCTCTGAGTTACTGATTCCTCGGTAACTCAGGCCGTGGTTATTCAAGTGTTTGACACCAGACAGATGTTCATCCGGCCAGTCGACATCTGTGACCTCTCTCGCTAAACTAAAACATGCAGTGGATGAAGAACCATCCCCCCAGAAGTCCTTTTCTTTGTCCCGCCCTCTCCACAGGAAATGTCCTGAGACAGTGGAGACAGGATGTGCCGCGGGGGCAGAATGCTACCAGCTGAGATCCGAGTGTCCGTATGGATAATCTGTATGGGTGCACCGCTTGCCGTCCGAATCAATATCTATCCATCCAGCACATCTGTTCACAGGGATACAGGTTACATGGTCATAAGACTCCAGCTTTTAATTTATTGAAAAAAAGTGAGGAAAAAAAAAACTATTACTGTAACATCAGGGATTTCTGAGGTTAGGTTTTCTTAAAAGGAACGGAAAAAAGTAGAAAAATATCAGCATAAAGTTACTTTATTTGTGCCCCTATTGACTCATTGCATTTTACTGTGTAGGTCTGTAAATGTCACGCATGTGCACAACGCAGAGGGGGAAAAAGTCGATTCTTTTACTTGTCATCTACAGCAATGCTGCTGTGGTGCAACTATTCTGTTAACAAAATTAAACCTTCAAATGTACGCGTTATTAATTTATTCTTTATTTTCTAACTGAATCGAAACAGACCAAATTCCACAGCACACCTACATCTTAAGGTTGGAAAAGTCAAGCTAGCATAACTGCGCTATTTCCCGCTCTCACCAATTTATCTGTAGTTAAAACTTTTTCTTTACCTTTCAAGTTGTCATCGTATTGACAATTAGTAGCAAATCAGTTGCTACCACAGAACTGCTTTTTATGTTTTGTTTTTAGTGCCTGTTTGACACAGGAAGATGTTTAGCGGTGCAAGCCTCCGAGGTTTCATCTTCCGTGTAAGTAATCAACAACTTAGAGGTTTATAAAACTTTCTAGAAACCAGGTAGCTTAAAAGAAACCTTCTTCAAAAATGTTTGTTTTTCTAAGATTGCACTTGAATTGCTTGTTGACATTTTTCTCTATATTATTGGGAAATCACTCATCTCAGATTTAGATTCATTTAATTTTGGTAAATTTACAACACTGCAAAGAAAAAAAGGAAAACAAAGCACCATTTTACAAAGCAATAGTTTATCAGAAAAGACTGAAGCCAACTTTATGAATAGGAAACATGTAGTTTACAATGATACCTTAATGGAACACTGTTATTACTGCATTGACATTTAAACCTCTTTAACAGTTATCTATTTTTCTTTTTAAAGAAATTGATTTATATTTTTCTGTTTTTGATATGTTGTCATTTCCACAGATTTATAGTAGGAGCTGACAAGAATTAATTTGATCTAAAGTCATTAAAGTGTCAAATTATATGCACCTGGACAGCTATTTTACTCCAAAATTGTATTTTTTCTATTCCAAATGAAGGGAAATCGCTAATGTTCGTAAATCATTTTTGATTCTCATTTAATGTCCCCATTTGTTCAGCAGCTTTCAGGTCAGGACAAACCCTCCCCATCTGTTAGCAGCCTGGCTCAGATTGCACTATAAATACTTGGTGCCAAAATAAGTTCCAACTATCAGTGTAATTATGCTTGGATGTCATTAAAAAAAGCAGAGTGCATGCTTTAAGGATTTTATTGCATCCTCACAGGTCTGTTTTTTTGTGTGCTGCAAAATCAGGAGGAGACGCGAAGTGTAAATAGTAAAAATAATTGTTCAGAGTGACGTGATGGTTGTCTGACGGAGCTACTTTTCCCTCTCGACCTCTGAGTCCAGAGGTTAATGAGATCATTAGCATTCTGCCGGGGCTTGCCCGCCGTCTCTTTCCCGGCAGGATTTGGACTCTGCTCTGAGGCTGACTAAGCCAAGGACTTAACACCGGGCAAGGCTGAGCACAGTGTGTGTGTAAGAGAGAGAGAGAAGGAGGTGGGTGTTTGTGTAGTCATCCCGAAAGTCTCAGATGATACTGGTACTGTGAGTCAGATGCTGAGAGTGAAGGGAAGAGGATGAGAAAAGCAGATCGGACACTGGAGGGGAGTGGTGGTAAGGCAAGATGTGTTAAGTGGTGACTGGATCTGTTACTCAGATGGAGCAGGACCTGTTACTCAGAGGGAGAGTCCATTAGCAAGGGACATGTGCATACAAACACATTATGTGTCTCTGTCTTTACCATGACTTTGCATTGACTTCCATTCATGTAGCCAACCTAATTTTACTTTAGGTATGAATTAACCTAAAGTAAATTCATACTTTAATCTTAACCCTTAACCCAAAAACAGCATTTCTTCAGCATTAGGTCCTTGTAATGTATTATTGTGTGTACAAATTGTTAGAATGTATCAAATACAAAACCACACACGCACACACACGTGTCTGTATTTCTACTCATTTTAGACTTTCCACTGACTTCCATTCATGTTAGTAACTATGCTTGACTTAGACATTTTCCTTTACCTTCACCATTACTAAGGTCAGGGTTAGCTATTAACAACCCTGACCTTAACCAAAATCTAATTCACACCATTCCTCTAAACAACCAATCCTAAGCTGGGGGATCCAACATTTTAGGACCAGGCTTTGGTCCCCATAAGGTCCATTGGTGTTCTGATGGTTAGTAAATGTTGCAGGAATGGCCCTGAATAGCTAAACAAGTACACATATGCAAAGACTACAGACTGAATGCACATGTATTTCAACAGTTTATGAACTTTGGCATAGAGCCAATTCCAGAACTACATCTGGAATTGTTATCTCAAAAGCAATCGGGTGGTAAAATGACTCTTCATTTAATTTTGAGAATGCATGTATTCAGTCAGTAAGCAAAGAAAAACCGGTAAAATGTTAAAATGAGTGTATGGGGAAAGCCAGGAAATCTAACATAAATCAGCATAAACACCTGCCAAAAGTATTCATACTACACTTAGGGTTTTAAATTTGCCCATATTGGAGTTGGAAATTTAATTTCACATAGTGTTTTTATATTATGAAACAACACAAAGCAGTGCATAAAAAAATATAAAATTAATTTTGTTCATTCTAACTAACCAACAGGTAAAAATATAAAGGAACCAGATATTCATATATTATGTATAAATATCTGGTTTCAACAGTATTCCCTTAATACAAGCGCTTAAGATTACATTACATCTAAGCTTTGTTATATCAAACACTGGTATTTGCCTATCTGCAGTTTTGCAACGATGCCGTTTCACCAGTTTCCTAAGAAGTCTCTAAGTGTTTTAGGAACTAGACACTCCTTTCAGTGTGGTTTCAGATCTATCTTGGTGTAAATAAACAGTGCGCAGTGGGTTAGCTGTTCTCTGAAGGACGCTCCACTGACTCAGTGTTATCCTGCTGCTGTTGCTATAGTTGCAGAAACTCCTAGCACTGATGGAAACAGCAGTCTGCAGCCTCCTGCTCCCTGTCATTTCCTTTGCCCTAATTGCTTTCAGTTGCTGTTTTGTTTTTGTATGTGAAACTGCGTGTGTGTTTGTGTGTTCTTCCAAAGTAGCAGAGGCAAAAATCAGTTATGTAACCATGGCTATAGCTTTGTGTCCAGGGCCGGATTTGAAAGGATGTAGGGTCTCCTGGGATGGAACCAGTTTTGATGCCCTTTCCACTAAGAAAAAAAAAATCCTTTACTAATCCATATTGCACAACATTAATAGAGGTTGTGCAATCAGCCTGTAGTAGAGGAGAGTGAATTGATCTGGTACTGATACCAGATCAGTATTGGATCGATACTATGCGATAAGGTCGATGCTTAAGTTTCAGACTCTATCTTGAAATTTCTTCCTTCTTTTTTTTTTTTTTTTTGAATTGTAATTTCTCAACTCTACCTCAAAAAGATTTACTTTTGATTTGCTTTCAAATGATAACTTTTTTGAACTTTGGAATTATTTTTGTTTCTCTATCGTTTTTTATGTTAACGTTGTAAAACAAACTTTGTAGACACCAGTAAAGTCTGATCAAATTCTCATATGTTTGAATAAAACAATTAAAAAAATAACTTCCCAAAACCCCCACATCCCCCCCCCCAAAAAACAGAATTTTGATAATATGTCAAACTTAAGTTAAAAATATTGGTATACTTGCCCTTTATTTATTTAGCGTCGATTCCAAAATATGCATTATCTCTGTAGTAATTTAAGTACGGTAGGTTTAATACGTTCTTTAGAAATTAACTCCATGATGTTTGCAACATGGATTTAATTTTGCAAAGAAATCACTATGGAAACTGTGATTTCCAAATACTTGTGTATTGTGTATTTTTTATAAAAATCACAAAATAATACAACTCAAATGATTTTGGCATATGAATTTTATACAATGTAAAATGTTGTATAAAATTCATCAAAAAAAGAAAGAAAAATTTATTTATTTATTTATTTTTTGTAGATACCCCCCAAAAATAATCCTACCCTGGACTGCTGCCCTTAAGTCTGGCCCAGATTGTGAATCAATCAACTCTCACATCTTATAAGTACCTAAGTACTTATAAGATAGAAGTACTTAAATATATTTAATATATATCGGTGATCAGCTTCCAGGATATTAGAGGGAACGAGGGAAAATGCCAGAAGCTAATCTCTTGGTCTGTTGTCATATGTCTGGAAAAAGAACAGACTCTGTGACTCAGGAGCCCCCGCCCCTCTCCCCCTTTAAACAGATGACTCTGTTGGTAATGTCAACACCTTAACTGGGCAGTAGAAGAAGAGGAGTGTGGCAGCAGGAGTTTTGGGGGGTGGGGGGCTGTGGAAGTGATTTTCCATGCGGGTGAGTCGCACTTCAGACACGGACTGAAATTCAAGGTGGCAGAGTGCAAGCTGAGGCGCTCGCAGCAGCGCGCCACTTCTTGCACAATGTGAGTATGTCACACCTCTGTGCCAGAATGTTGGGCTGACCCAAATAGAACATGCTGGGTTCCCCACCTCTCCGATGCTGAGTGTTAACACAGAAGTAACCTGACTGGAACCAGGTCAAGGGAAATGTAGAGGGGAGATAGAAAAAAAAAGGGGGGGAAATCAAACATCTTGAACAAAAGAGAAAGAAGAAAAAGAAAGTTGTTATAAATGTTTCATTTTGATCTGCAAATGGTCTCTGGCTAACCCTTCATTTTGGATTTGCAATAAATGAAAGGGCACATGTTCCTTTTGTGCATTTTCAGTCTGGTTCGGGTCCAGGCGCTCGATGCTCGTATTAATTTCCATGTCAAGTTGATAAAACCATTCAGGAAGAAAAGTGACAGCAAAGTCTGCAGCATTAATGTGATCACATGTCGCAAAGGATCTTGTGAGAACCTGTCCAAAGAGAGACAATGCAGTCCTTATGAAAAGTATTCCCCCCCTTTGGATGTTTTACCATTTTTATTGTTTTTATAAACCAATCACGATTAACACAATGTGGCTTTTTAGACTAAAAAGCAAAAAAAAACAACGAAAAAAACAAATCGTGCTTTATAGTCAGAGTAAGAACTAATTTCTGCAAACTAACCTTAAGATTTTATATAAATGAATACAAACTCACTCCCTTCAAGTCAGGATGCGACAGGTGGTTTAGTTTCTAGCATCCATCACGATTCGTAGTCAGGTAAAAATGATTTTATCCCCCATCAACTCCTTCAAGTAGAGGTGAGCGGATCGGTCCAAAATATCAACAATAGCACTACCAAGTCAGCGTCAGCACTTGCATGGTAAAATCAATATTGTAGTTTTGCGTTGTAGATTCTCAACCCAAAAATGTTTTTAATGATTTGCGGTCAAATGATGTTTTGCATGTTGTCTTTTTTTTTATTATTGTTTGTCATGTTAATATATTATTAAAATATTTCATAGACACCTATAAACTTTCTCCAATTTCTGAACAAGTTAGTTTAAAGGAGAAATAACAACAACAACAACAAAAAAAAAACACACCTAACGATTTGTCAGACGTAAATAAAAAGCATCAATATCGGTATCAATATCATATCGTATCGGTGACACAGGCTCTCTGTTTATTTGGTATTAGATTGGTAAAGCAACAACTTCAATAGAGATAAAGTGCGTATATGTAAGTAAATTTAAAAAAAAAATTGCTTCTGGAATAACTTCAGTCTTTGAAACATATTATATATAACCAGGAATAGTGACTAAATCAAATTGTCAACACCTGCACCCTTGAAAATTCTCTTCATGTCAGTCCAGTGACAGACAGGTACTCTGCTGTAGCTAATATTAACACGACCAGTCAATGTCATTCATCCACTCTTCAAATAAAAGTATCTCTTACTTTCCAAAGACTCGTATTTCAACTGGAGCTAAAGACGGCCTCTTGGTTATTTTAATTAGCTTCATGCTCGTAAGACACGAGCTGCAGCGACAAGAAACGAGCTCTACCTGTGTTTTTGGTAAACTGCCGTCTCCTGGTAATTAACATGGAAGTTAATATGCAGCTCTGCACTGAGAAGAGCTGCTTAACGTTCACTGCTCTTGCTGACATGGCTTTTGTCTGGGTGGTTACAGGAATGGACATGATCCAGAGGAAAAACAATAGCATCTCACAAAGCATTCGACGCTGCTGAATACGTAACCCGATCACTGTGTGGGAGAAAAAAACAAAACAAAAAAAATAGGCACCGCAATATCCACATGTCATGTACACCACACATATTGCACCAAGCAATATTGTACGGTCCAAGCAAATAAAATTCATCTGACAGAGAAATGACCCAGTAATATTCCTATCATTCGCAGACCGTGCTATCTAAACGCTTTAAACACCTTGACAAAAATTAAAAGGAGAACTTGAGGGCCCTCATAAAGCGAGGAAATTTCATTTCTAAAAGCTCAGTTGATCCTTTCATGTATGAAGAACGATGAATACTGTGAAATCTCCACCCCCAGTCCCAGGATACAAGCACTATTCAGAATGGAAACACACATAATGCAAAGGCATGAATTTGCAAAATCCCCATATTTCCTCATGTCTAGGCCTAAATAATATGTTTAAAGGTGCATGGTGGAAGTTACAAAATAGTTTGACACATTTAACTTGAGATTATACTTAAAATCTTATAACACACATTCAAAGCTTTAGCCGCTTTGCCCTGCTCTTTAATACCACAACTGAGACCAAATTCATTACAGCTACGCTAGACATTTAGAATTAAACATGTAGTGCTCATCATCCTACTTTTTTATTCATATGAATATGAAATATGTGGTTTGCAAACGTAACGAAAACTTGAATGAAAAATCCATCCAATTAATTGAGGTGTCTTGATTTGTAGCATGTTTTAGCATAGCATAGTATAGCTACGAGCAAGGTTAAGACGCAATATGATTAGCTTGATTTTTTTTCTTTTTTTTTCGTCTTATTTAAGCTGGCATTAAGTCTTTCAAACATCTTGAACATATTCAAGTACTTTCCTGTCTGGTAAAGAAAGTTTTTAATTAGCTCCTGCTTGATTTTTTTTTTTTTTTTGGTAGCTGGTGAGAGCTGCATGTAGCAGCTGTGTTCTCAGCTTTCAGAGCTGATAATTGTCTGTCTCTGCTTGAGAAATTTTCCAATCCATCTGAAGCTCGAGCATAAAAATCTGTTTTGCAAAAATGCATCTAATAAAGACACAGTAGTACAATAGATGTGCTGTGTTAAGCAAATTTGAGGGAAAACCATTACTATGATATAAGAGGGTTAGGGTTAGTTAGAGAAGTTAATAAAAAAAAAAACAGCTTAGGCCATAATTATTGCTTCCAAAAACATTTTTAAATACATATTATGTAATCGTCAATAACCGATCTAATACCAATATGTGCATCGGTCCCGATATTGGAAAAAAATCTAGATTGGGTGGATCTATTCAGTTAAATTTATATTTTGTGCTATGAGCAACATTTGGCATTATTATTGATTTTACATTACATTTAGAATTTCAGTCACGCTTTCTGAACCGTTTGAATAGCTTATTGTAGGTGTTTTTTTTTTTGTCTGAACAAATTAAAGTTGTCTATACATCTTTGAGCAAGCTTCAGAAACTATTGGTGTATTTAAATGTGTTGTACTTGTGCAGGTTTGTCAAATACATTTGTAATTCAGTATATATATATATATATGTATATATATATATATATAAATATATATATATATATATATATACATATATATATATATATATAAGTTAGCTTGTAGCTAGCTAAGTTTCACTATATATAAGCTAGTTTTCACTATTTATATATACATATATACATATATGTATATATAAACATAGCTAGCTGCACGAGTAGGCAAAGTTTAGAGAGCTACAAACTAGCTCATTGTTCTGTCCGATGCTGATTAAATACACTGTCAGTGGTTGTCTGTTTTTTTAACTTCTGATCAATCAGCAGGTTTTATTTAATAGTTAAATGACTGATATCTTGCACTGTGAGCAGTCATAACAACCAGAGAAACAACCAGATTGCTCTGCACATAAACACATTTTGCTCAGAGATTAAACTAATGGTCATGACATGGTGACCTTTTCCACCACGATGGCTTCAGATAGGATTAATTATTTGTGACTTTCCTCCTAAATGCATTTGCATGCCCATGAGAGCAAAGACGTGTGAAATGGTCAATATGTCTGTGTTGCATTATTTTTTTTTCTCCCTTCATGCAAATTGCAAAGGCACGCTCGTGTGTCTTGGTGAAAAATGTACCTCAAACTCTCGTTAGAGCCCTAATGCAGCCACGAGGTGACAGACTGCCACAGTCCATCGCCGTGTGCATTAAACTGACTGAAGGGAGATAAATGCACGGAACCAAGATTAAAGTGACAAATAGACTCTGCATGCAAAGAGGCAGAGGTAAATTGTGTTGCTAAATGCCAGCAGAAGACAGTTTCTATGCAGACTGTCTTGTGATGAATGAGGGATAAGTGCTAAAGCACCCAAACTGGAGTCAGTAAATTTCACGCTGCTCTCTGACCACTTATTTCCTTCCAAAAACATTACCAGCATAGCAGAGAGTCGGCTGTAAATTTAATAGATGGAATGATGTGCAAAAATGCGTTTGCATTCATATGCAGACCTTTTTTTTTTTTCTTTCTCCCCCCTCATCTTTTGCTGAATGAGAACACATCTGTTGCGTGGAATAAATGCAGATCACTAACATATGAAGATAAAGCACGATGAGCTCCATTTGCTACAATCGTCTGAACGGACGGAAAGAAATCACACACCAGCAAAAAGAGAAAACACTTAACTGGAAGTTCTTGAATTTTTTTTTAGGTTAAATTCACTGCTCCTAACTCGCAGGCCTCTAGTTGACAGCTGGCGTGTCAAACATCCTTAGCAGTGCAGTGTTTTGATGATGAGAAGTGAGTACGCCGCTATACCTGCCTAAATGTGAGGTAAAACAAAAGTAAGATATGGCAATAGGTGGATTTCACAAATACAAATCAAAGACGTGGTGTGAATTTTTATTCTGTTGAGTCAGTACCTTTAGGGCCACATTTCACTCCATCTACAGCTGGTTAGCGCCTGTGGCTGTCCTTACCCTCAACCTGACAATGACAATTCTTCATTGCGAAATTTCTGGATTTTTTAAATCTCGGTTTAATGGAGGTTTGACTGATAATTCAGAGATTATTTTGAGAAGCTTGCCAAAGTACATTGTAATGCAAAGTTAGGGTCAGGTATTTATTTATCTTTTCTCGGCACAATGTAAATATAAAAGTTAGCATTTCTGTATTTTTGCAACTTTAAGATTATAATTACATTGCTTTTAAAATTTTATTCTTATTGGCTACTGGTCTTAATAATAAGATCAAAAGAAAAAATTATTTAAAAAAATATATCTCTGCAGATTGATCTGGAAATGTTGCTGGGAACATTTAAGGCCAATGTTCGTTTATCTTTTATGCAAATTTCACGGTGATCCTGTGAAATGTCAAACGATGGAATAAACAAAGCAAGTGATAATAAATCAACTCCGTGTCACAAATTCAAATGTCAAGTCTTTTTCATCTTCCAAGAACAACTTTAAGTGGCATCAGACGAAGCATGAATGATGTTCCTGCAATTTAAATAAGTTTCAACGTGTAAACACAGGCGAGAAATAAAGACCGCAAGAAACGAGGAATCGTGTTCAGTCAGAAGTCGGTGGTTCTCCCTCAGGGTCACCGCAGCTGTATGTCGGCATGACGACACCAAGATATTAATCGCTTACAAGACATCAGTCGTTTATAATGAAAGCTGACTCAGCAAGACCAGATTTAGCAATACCCAGTTTCACTAAAAGATCTTGTGTAAATAGAATCACAAACTTTTCTTTTTCTTTTTTCAGTTTTGCCTTATCAAACACATGGAGGCAGCCGCATTAATCACTCAGCTAAAGATAAAGCAAAAACCACGTCAGCATGTAAGACACTTGTTTTATTAGTAAGAAAAAAATACTCCAAAAAAAAAGTTTATGGTCCAATAATGTATTTTTGACATTTGGGAGAAGTTTGAAATGTTTACAGAATAAATTAGCAAAGTGCACAGTGTTTGCTGTGTCCTTCCACAAGCTTTTAATTATGTCACCTCTAAAATAAAATATTTTCTTGCTTCTTTTTCTTTCTTGCCAAAATCACTATTGGCATAAAATGCCTTTGGCCATTATTTTAGGATTGTGATCACATCTCAACGTTTTCTAACACCACGTGCCAAAAACCTCATGTCTTTATGAGGTTTTTGAAGACATGAAGCTCTTTTGCCTTCAGTTCTTTTGTGGAAAACCACAATCTCATCTTACCTGTGATACTTATTTATTAAACTGCACTTTTTCAGTCCCTTTCCTTTTAACTGCTGGTATTTATTTCATGTTCCGTTTTAGTTATTTTTCTCCAGGCACACATTTGTTTCTCCAATTTGTGAAGAATATTGGTTTTGACAGTTATCACGGAAATAAAGTTTACCGCTATTGGTTAAACCCTTCCTTTAAAGTTTTCATAAGCTCCGTTTTCCTTTTTAAGACGTAACAAAAACCAACCCACTATGATATCTGTGTACATTTTCTCATCCATATTTCATGCGGTCAGGAAAATGAAACTCCAAAGATGCAGTCAGACTGATCTGCACGTGTGATGTCATCAGTACAAGAGTTTGACAAAATGAGCGAAACTAAACCGGCGAAAACGTGAAACGAGGGACTCTGATGATACGACCGAAAGACCTTTTCTTCAGTTTTCTCTTCACCAGCTTGTGATGCGTTCAGCTCTCCTTTTATGGTGCTCCTCCATTTTGTTTGTCTTCCTCCTTAAGTGTTTATGCGTTTCGACACATACCGGCCACTTTGGGCCTCCGGGGCTGAAACCTGAACCGGGGCAGCAGAGTTTACATCGGCACACAGCGATCACAGAAGCCAGCGCTCTGATCACAACCAAACGTAAACACGTCTAATACAGACGTGCAAAATGTGGTGGATGAACTTCACTCCAACAGAGTGACATTCGTTTTAAAATTACTCTTCATAAAGACCAATTTCTGAAACGTTTTCCTTTAATCGGAACTTAGTAACTTTCAACTGCAAATCAGTCGACTATTGATTGTTTCTAAGAGCTTTATTAGACCACTATTTTTTTACGGGCAGATTATTTGTTGCTTCTTTGTTGTTTGATGCATTTTTGTTCACACTAATGCAAAATATTGTGTCTGCATTTAACTAATTTAGAGCAAAACGCAGTAAAAACAAGTCATGCATGTTGCTTAAAGAGCCCTAAAACGTTCACCTCCAATTCCTTAGGACTAATAAAGTCCATCACAACAACAGTGAGCTTAAAACGTCAGCTTCACCTCGCTCTTTTAGTCCGTGCATTATGAACAAAACGAAGAGATTCTGCCAGATGCGAAACCCAAACCAGACCTAGGTTAATTGGGGTTCGCCTCAAGATTTTTTTTAAATTGTTTCGCTGAAGTTTCTCACATTCTAACAGAGTGTCTCCTTTGTTGAGGCTAAACTACACCACATCTGGGGTGACGAACGTAAAGTGTTAGAAAACCTTTTTGACCCCTCTTTCTTTTTGCCCGATTGATTAAGCGATACGGTGACGAGCTCCGGGGTTTAAAACTCATTTCGCAAGTCGAAGTGTAAATGTGGGGAAATCCCAGATGGAAGTGAACAAAAGTTACAATAATAATAATAAAAAAAAGAAACTGATAGATATCTGTAGCTACAGTGAAAACAGCACTTGAAAATCTCTTATGTTGTCGTCTTTCTCACAAAATAAGCGCAATAACTAACGTACCATTTGAATCTGTTTACCAACACAACGCAGAAAAACTGAGTGCAGTGTTGGTGCCTCACAACTGGCCTTAAATTAGCAAATCACCTAAAAAAAACCATTATGATTACCTATTTCAATAGTTCAAACACCAAACCTACTTTAATATGCTAATATCAATGGTCTTCCTTACTTCCGCTCTTAGCCAATCAGCGGCAAGGAAAATGCGTAGTGCTCCTGGATTGGCTGATTTGCACATGTCAGCCAACTGTGTGTAAAGTAGAGAGTTCAGGTACTTCAGCTTCCCCAGCTGCGTTTTCTTTTGAATATTTTTGACATGCTCTATGAAAAGAAAAGAAAAAAAAAAATCCATGGGGAATTTTCCACGAATAATTTGGAGTTTTATATGAATATGGAAACATTGAACCTCCAATAGGAGGAGAGGCGTAATGACTCTGTTGTGTTATTTTTGTGCTTTTGTGCTTAATGTTTTAGGTTGATGCGTTCCCTCAGGTTTAGGTCGCTGTGCACCTGAAAGCATTTAGGCGCTCACGTTCGGCCATTTGTTGCGACGCGTTACCGTAGCAACGACGTCTTGTTTTCACACGTGGGAGCAGGTGTAAGATCAACTAATACTTGGAAGTACAGTACGACCCCCAAATGCCAGAATAGATGAAATGAAGGGAAGCAAGAAGTTCAAACCATCTCTTCCATCAGTCATACTGGGCAAAGATTTTATCCCCAACTCCAGCCTCGCTCTCTGCTCTCTAACCAAACAGAGCTTTAAAGCGGAGCGGCAAAAACAAATGGAGTGGATTAGCAGTGCTTGTCAACAACCGATGGTGTGATTCAGGACATGATATTGTAGAAAATTGCTTCTGCTTAACCTGTTAGCATGTCATGACCGTCATGAGTACAGCAACAATCTTCAGTCAGAGGCCTTTTTTGACTCGTTGGAAGACTGACTGCTAACATCCACGGCACTTTGAAGATACTCAGATGAAATGAGTTACGTTTATGTTTAACTTTCCTATTCTGGGCAGAGTACCCGTCCATTCCCACTGCATAATGCCTCCACTACCATGTTTCACAGTGAGGATGGATTTAGATTTCATTTGACTGGGAGACCTCTTTCCAGATTTTCTCTGTGCCTCCTACAAACTGCAAACAAGTCTTCTTTCCTCTAACTTGTCGCGTCGTAAGAGTTCCCTTCCAGTAGCACACTTCATGCAACGAGCTGACTCATTCGTTTCACTGGGCATTGAAAATTTATAGCCACGCAAATAACAACGTGGTTGGTCAGCAACTTGCAACAAAAGCAAATACAGATCAAACGGACACTCGGCCCACAACCGCCTGACAGCTGCAGCGTTCCTTAGCACCCCTTCTAAGTCCAGCTCCTGGCCTTGATCTGGAGGCCAACGACTGTCCTTCATCACTGCCAGGGAACTGGAAGCACGGTTCTGCATGATTCAGCCCAACAAGACAGAACACGATGCGTGACAACCGCAGCGGCCAGACTCGGCATGAGCGTCTGCAAACAGGAACTAGCTGGAAATCCTCCTCCTCCTCCTGTTCCTATTCCTGCAGCCCCAGCTGTGCAACAGCCTATTTTAGACACCCTAACTGCATGCTGGGATACACTGACACCCCGTGAGCAGCGATCAGCATGTGGTGCTGTGAAGAACTGTGTGTGTGTGTGTCAGGAAAGAGAGCTGATGATATTACTACTAATTACTGGAATAACTTCCTGCCACCTGTCTTGTAGTTGGCTTGTGCCAAAAATGCAGTGGAAATAAAACGACTGAAGGCGGCTCCCACTCAACCAGCAGCTGATGTGCCAAACTGACACTCTGTGCTCCAATTATTCTGATGCTGTGTTTGTTTTTCTTCCAATATTCCTTTTGGTTTTGACTGCACATGACAAACAACGCTTGGATCGCTTGTTTTTAGGCAAAACAGATGAAGGCATAGAGATGCACTGAACATAGGGATGAAAGTTTTTAAGGAAGGAAAACAGAAAGGCTAGTTTAACTGAGAAGCAGCTAAACTGGCTAGTTACTACCCAACTACTACTGCACTGGGTATTAGTAATAGTACTACCTCTGCACTGGCAGTAACTACCATGTTTAGTATGTTTAGTATGTTTAGTTATCACAACCACAATTCAGCAACAAGGCAGTTCAAAGCACTTTATATCATATAAAAAACAATCAGAAAACATCAAATATGTTGATCAATGTTCCACTTAATACTAATCAAAAGCAGCTCTAATCAGGTGGGTTTCCAGCCTTAGTTTAAAGGAACTCAGTGTTTCGGCAGTTTTCCAGTTTTCTGTAAGTTTGTTCAAGATTTGTGATAAAATCAAATTGATTTCAAACCAGTGATTTGATGAAAAGAAAAAAACATGTTAAAATAGTAACATTTATTTCTTTTCCATCAAACATCTCAGACCTTCTAAATTCAAGAATTATGATGTCCGATTAAAACGCTACTTAAAATCTTTTTTACAACAACTTTAATTCGGTTAACGGAACTGGTAGCAGGCGTTATTGCATCAACATTTCAGACTTTTGATGAAATGATCAGGAATACATAATGATGTGAGAAAAAAGTCTGGCAGTCATAAAAATGTCCATGTTTTTAAATTATGCAGAAACGCGTGTGTGTGTATATATAATTTCTTTCTGAAGTGTCTTAAGTCTTCGACAAACAGGTCAACAGAACTTAAACTGTTTGTTGTTCCTCAAATCCACTTGGAGTCATCACCATGAGCCCAGATCGTTTTGCTCCTGCTTACTTCCAAATCCTCAGCCGCACTAAGTACCAGAGCTCATGTAACTCTCACCAGCACTGATCTGTCGTGCCTCTTTAACACCTCCGCTGGCCGCTCCGACTGCTGAGTCTGCAGCTCCATGCCGAAATGAAGCCGCTTTTAAAGTTACAGTTTTAATCTCTCAAATTGTGAGCACAGCGTGATACATCATGGCAACATGGGCTTTTATTAAACGTTAGGAATAAGGCGTGGGGCGCAGAGGTTTCTGCACCATCAGCAACCGATGGCCCAAATAATTTTGCTCATTTGACCAATTCGTTATGGTGGGATAATTTCAAAAGCATAGAGCAGTTTCATTATGTGCCCATTGTGGGTTTTTCCAGGTTAAAAACTTAATGCACAATATTCTCACAGATGGGTCAGAGGATGAGTTGCATAATCACCTTCCTAAAATAATGGCCAAAGTCATTTTTTGCCAAAGGTTTTTTTTTGTTGGCCTTTTTCTTTTTCTTTTTCAAAAAGATGATTCAGACAAATACTACAACACAGAAACACAGCTCAGTGTCAAACAAGCTAATAAAAAGTGAGTAAAATCGTATCAAATTAGTATTTGTGTATGAGGATGTACTTCCTGTTTGGCTCTTCCTCTTCTACGATTCCTGGTGTGTAGTGGTGCTAAGCTCTTCAGCAGCACCTACAGGTTAGGTGAGGAACTGCAGAACAGGAAATATTCACTTTGCCATGTTAGTGCTTCTGCTTGTCTCATTATTAGTGCACTACTACACATTATCCTGTTTGTTTTATCGCTACATAGAGCTTTTGTCATCATGATGGATGCTTTGTGATTTTTTTTAACCAAAGTTGATTCAAATTAAATAATGTCACTGGTTTTTCTACAACTGAAAAAAAAACATGTTTCTTTAAACCAGTGTTTCTCAATTCCGGTCCTCATACCCCCTGCCCTACATGTTTTAGGTGTTTCCCTTATGCCACGCACCTGGTTTGAATATGTGGGTGATTAACAGGCTTCTGTAACACTTGATGTTCTGGAATAGAGGTACATCTAAAACATGCAGAGCAGGGGGGCCTGAGGACTGGAATTGAGAAGCGCTGCTTTAAACCAACCTAAAAAAAATTAGTCTAATTTGTTTCAGCTATTTTTATAACATAATTATACCTTTACTAAAACTAATATAAATTAGCCGTAACAAATTAGAGTATTCTTTTTTTCAGCGCTCAAAACTTCCCATGCAGGTGGTATGTCGTCCTAAAAACAAAACACAACTGGGCACGACTAAAATTCCTCGTTTGCTGACTGTTCCCCTATGTTTTCCAAACAGTTGCGGTGGTTGGTTACTATGGAGGCTGAACACAGGTTGGTGAGCAGACATTGCTGACCAAGACGTCCCGCTTCTGGAGTGTTGTGATGACAGGTGCGCTCCAACGTGCTGTTTGATCTCTTCCATCTGAAGGAAGACTGGTGTATATCGAGAGACTAACGCAATTCTCTTTGTCTTATATTCCTGTTTTATATGAAATGAGGAGAAAATATTTGGGATTATTACTTGTAACTGTCGGAGTTCATTCATTAAAAGTAGGCTAAAAGAGACAGAGGAAAAGATAGAACCTATAACATAACTTAGCAGCTGTGTCCAGAGTGGCCCCGTTTAACCCTTGACACAACACCAGACATAACGTCTGTACTTCAGTTGTAAAAATGCTATTCTTGCACATCCCCTGCCCTGGTTGGGTTATACGCTCTGCGACGTTTTATTAAAACGCTCTGACATCACTGTCAGCCTGTCGGCTTTACAGCTGCACAAACTAAGGAACAAACAGACATAAGCATGCGCTACAGTATCGATACCTTGATGACACACAGACACGATTTCACCACCTCGGCTCCTACTTTATCACCTGTTAAATACAAGATTTTGCTTAAACCCGCTGCCTCCAGCGAAAGGAGACGGGCATTTCGCACTGTCTTAATTTCCTCCTCTCGTCTCGGCTGGGTTGGAGATAAGTGCTACGGGCTTAAAGTTTCATTACCTTCTGAACAGTTTAGCACTGGATACGATTAGCTGTTAATGGCCCTTCCGACTAAAAAGGGTGATTCAGTCAGACAATGTTGGGACCATAAATCCTTGGAGCAAAGCATCCTGCTAAAAAAAAGTTGCACTTTAAAACTCACGGTTCAGTTTGTTTTCAGCCTTGTGTACCTGCTATCACCATATTGCTGAAGAGCAACACGTGACAATTCTGCGATGAGATATTTAAACACCTGCGGTGAAATCAGGCTCTTCCATGTGTTCACTGATTTGTAGCAAAGAACTGATAAAAGCTTTGGTTTGCACTTATCAAAGACTTTGAATTGTCAGGTCATAGAGAACAATTAGAGCGGTAGTACTGTGTGTAAAACTGACTTCATGTGTGATGTTATTTCCTCATCAAAAACATACCTAGAATGTTGTGTTTATTCTTTCATGCATGTTTGAGAAATTTTTTAAGTCTCCATGGTAACCAATCAGTTGTGCAAAACGCCCAGGTGGATCTAGCGCCGCTTCTCCTCGGAGCTGCAGTTTCCAAACCTCTGCTCCTGCAGACTAGCCAGCAGCAATTAGCAGACACCTGGTGGACTGGCACGTCTGCTGAGCTCATTAAACGAGCTGCTTCTCAGTAAAATGAGAAATTGTTAAAGGGTTAATAGAGGAGTGACGTTTTGACGACTTCCTGAAGGTGGATTTTCAAAAAGAGCAGGAGTTTTTGAAGAAAAAGAATCCCAAAGTCAATTCCTTCTATTTTATGTTTGACATATTGCATTTTTAATACCATAGTTATGTGAGCATGATATAAAAAAGGCACTATGTGCCCGAAAAAGTTGTCTTTTCCAGGCACATGGGGGTTATATCAAAACTAAATCAGCTGGTTCTTGTACAGCAGCTTCTTCCCAGTAATAATAGCAGACATTTTCTTTTCCATTCTTTTTAATCACTTGTCTTAGGACAAGTGATTAAAATTGTAGCTTTGCCAAGCTACAATCTCCATGTGTTATTGGCCTCCCCCCCCCCCGCTGTGCTGTGTTTGAACCCATGAGAAGTTTGGTCCAAAAGTTGAAGAATTCACAGAAGGAAATTTTTCTGAAAGAAGAGTTCACTTAAATACTGCCCCTTTAAGACATCAATAGATCGTGATACAATATTGGGTGGAAAAAGCTTCTATTCTAGTTATAAAGAATCTACAAATAAAGTCAGTGAGGCTTCATTTATTGGAACCTAAATGTATTTAATGAACCACCAAAATCAACAGAAAGAGGCTTTGTGGCCTAAAGTTTTACAGAAAATCTGCAATAGTTCCTTTATTCTATTAAGCTTATTACTGTCTAAACTTATTAACAATGAAAACAAAAAAGAATCTCAATTCTTTTTTGTTTTTGCTGCAAATCAGATGCTAACAAGTAAACATTGTTAACATGAATATTGCACACACCCATAAATGTATGGAATTTTTTAAAACAGGTAAGGTGGTGGCAGAATCAGCGGACATTATCGTGACGTTACACAAGTTCAGTTTCATTAGATTCCTGAAAGGAACTGTTCCCACTTCTCACTCTGTCAGTTACATTTCTTCCATTCTTTATTGTCTCGGAGAAAATCTGGAGTGAATGAAGTCTATTTTACGAAACTAAAACCATTACAAAAAAGGAACAAAATAGATTTTCTATCTAGATCTAATTACTTGCATTGTGATGTGTGAAGTCTCTACTTTCTGAAAATTAACTGAGAAGTGGTTTTTCTTTGTTCACAAAATCATATTTTGACACAACTGAATGCTTTACGTGGCAGACATTTATTGTACACAAGTCAAGAAGCGACTGCATATAGATACTGTAGTTTGATTGTGAGTATTTGATTTCTGAAAATGTAAGTTGCACCATAAAAGATCAAAAGACCATTTGGACTTGGGGAGCAGATTTCTCAGCACATAACAGACACCTCGTCTGTCTGATGGGAGGTAACAGCAAACACATTAAAAGCTCTGTGCAGCTTCCAAGACTGGTGACATTTACTCATTGCCCATTCCTCTTATGACTGGAACATTTGCCAAACTACAATCTCCATGTGTTATTGACCTTTTTTTTTTTTCTTTTTTTTTTCCCCCTGCTGCTGTGCTGTGTTTGAACCCATGAGAAGTTTGGTCCAAAAGTTGAAGAATTCACACAAGGGAAGGTCAGAGTTCACTCGAGACCTGTTCAGTCAGCTTTAATCAAACTCTGGGTCGTTTGTCTAGAAAATCCGGGTTTTTCGTAATCAAACTCTGATGCGGACCACAAAATTTAACTCTGGTTAAACCCTCGATTGGGTCGGAGTGAACTCTGGCGTGGTTTGAAAACGTGAACGCCAACCTGACCGGGGACCGGTCCAAAAGCAGGAAGTGGACCGTTTTGGCATTTTGGGTGAATATAGCTAAAACAAATGCATGAGTCTAACACTAGAGGGAGAAATTACTCGTGATCTTTTACCAAAGACAAAAAGAGAAATCTTACAAGCACTAAAACTGGACACCATCTTTGTTTCCGTTGAAGGAGGATGTTGTGCTCAGTGTCTTCTTCAGAGGTTTTTGGTGCGGCGCCACCATAGGTGAGGGTTGGTTTGGTTCATGTGAAATCAAACCACAGCAGTTGAAAACTTAAATGTTACATTTATGTCCCAAATTGAACTGAGTCTAAAGTTGTCCAAATTAATAAAAATGGTCTGTACAATGCTAGACGAGTCATACGTGCATGGAAAATATTTATGTGCTTGACGTAGACCGTTTTTCTTTCTAGTTTCTACAAATGTGTATATTCAGTATAAAATGATGTGTGACTTTCTGTAGACCTTTGTTGTAAAGGCATTCAAGTTCAAGGAGTTCCAATATTTCTGCAGACTTCCACAGGAAGTCAAGTGGCAACACCTGCTGTTGCTTTGTTATAATGATTAATGACGCGCATACAGCATGGGAACACGACGTTTAAAAAAAAACATATCATGTTGTCGGCAAGGGATACAGACGCGAACACTGTTTGTGAAGGTTCACAATGTTCTGCGGCCTTATCATTCCTGAACTAATTCCTTCTTGTTCATCCCTGGATTCCTAAGCGACAGAGTCGGGTTTCTAACAGCCTGCAGTCCGATCTGGGACTGTGATTACAGCGGACAATCCCATAATAGAGTTCAGCTCTTATTATCAACATGCTGTAAAACTGTATGAAGGAGATGGTCACGGACTAGCGTGGACTGCTAACCTACATGTTAAATCTGATGTAGCAATTGAGCTATTTCTATGTAAATGAATGAAGAAATTGGATAAAAATTTAATCCTGACAGCTATAAAACAATTCTGATATTCTGGACTTTTCATAGTAATATATTATTGAATAACTATTAATATCATTGCAGGTAAGAACAGATTTAAGAGGCATTGTGTAATGTTATCATCAGCTGTAGTTCCCAAAGTATTGTAGATTTTAAAAAATCCTGGCAAATGAGATTGTAAAATCGCAAAGAAATCCTCAAATTGTTGGAGCAACTTTGGACCCAGAATTTATCGAAATTTAGCCATCATGCAACAAAAGTCTCTGTCTATGAAACAGGCATGTCTTTATCGACACATCTGTTGCTAAACACAAAGCTAATACGATGCTCCATCACAGGCTCTTTTTTTTATTTATTCTATTCAACCAACAGTACATGAAATCCTTAATGTGAAGGACATTCTTTAATTGTGTGGGTTCAACATGTCAACATGACTGGAAAACCATCAAAACATATTTACCTCAGTGCGTCCTGGTTTTATTTGCAACTGCATAAAAAGGTAAGATGAAACAAAAAAGGAAACAATATGTCATTCACACCAAAGGTTGCCACGGTAGCGAAACACTCAACTGCTCCTTGAACAATCTCAGCGCCAAAAGATGATATGAGCAGCCATTATTGAACATGGTCTCTTGCTGCCCTCTAGAGTACCACTTTACCTCCCACACACACACACACAGACACACACACGCACACACACACACACACACTTATTACAACACAGAGATCAGTGTGGATTCCCCACCACATTTCAGATGTCCAAAATTCGCAATACATGTAAAAGAAACTGTTTAAACTGAATAATATCAGATTAAACTCAAATAGTGTTTTAGGTTGAATACAGTTACAGCACCTGCTCCCCCCGAGGGCCGTTAGTAAGTGTGTGTGTGCTGGCAGGACTGTCCTGGTTGGTAAAAATAGTAAGAGTTGTAGCAGGGCAGATGTACAAATCATATCGATAGTCTTAAGGGACATTTTTAGCATTTTCTATCTTTAGAGTATAAAAGTTTTGCCTGTTGCACTTAATAAAGGAATTATTTCCATGCATCAAATGTTTCTACAGAAATATGAAAACATCAATAGGCTGTTTGTGCTGCCAAAAAAGATCTTAAGAACCTAATGAAATAATTTAGTACAGGAAACTTTTTTCAAGCAGGCCATAAAATGCTAATGTCTTCCAAGTACAAATCACCAAATCCTGATACAAAAAGACACTCTTTTTGTAGGTAAATATACGTAAAATAAATAATAATGATTAAAAAAAATTATTTTGCATGGCTGACTGAAGGATGTCATGTAATTATTGAGGTTTGTTTTTATTCAGACATTCCTTAAATGTTGGAAAGTCAAAGAATCTGATACTCTCAAAATCCAAAATGGCTGCCTTGACCCTAAAATGTATGACAGATTAAAACAATTGTACTACTTACAATTCTGACAGTTTATCTCTTGTATAATTGTTCACAGTCATGTAGCAAACATGTTTATGGTTTTGAAGATACCAAACAAAGAAAAGTACAGTATTGCTTTGCTAGCTGCAGTTAGCCTTCGCTGTGGCTTCTGACACAATGTGAGTCGGTTTGTTGTTTTCTTTTTTATCATTCTGTAGTTTTTTAATCCGACTTATTCCGCTTATAATGTTTTTATTTTGTTTTTATCATATAAAAATATAAACTAAAACTGAAACTAGCTCGTTTCACTTTTCTCTCCATATTGTACAGCATTTTGGTGAAACATACAGATAATTTTTTTTTAAATGCTTTATATCCCCACCGAGACTGCAGACTTGGGTGTAGCACACCGATAAAGTGGGTGTGATTTCACTCTTGTGTCCAACCTCTGACTTCACAGATAAAGCAGCAGCAGGATTTGTAGATAAGATGTTAAAGCAGCTTGATCTTTGTTTCATAAAAAACTCCAAAGGGAACATTTTGAGAACTCCCAGTATGAAGCAAAGGAGGCAGCAGCAAACCAGGAACAAGTGCTTGTTGCGTTTATTTGTTCTCCACCAGAATTGTTTGTTCATCGTCACGTTAGAAATAACCAGTACCTACAATTCTGTTGAGTACCACTGAAGATAACCCAGATGTCACCCGTGGTACTACAGTGGAACCACATATTTAGTTGACTGTCCTGGACTTACTGCTCTGAAACGTGGATCAACGACTGGTCACGGTGAAAATTGTAACTTTTTAAAACAACTCTGCATGTATTTCGGACAGTAGACCCTATCCTGTGTTACCTGACGAAGACTTGCTGGAGCTAGTCGTATTTTCACCAAAGTACTCAAAGGGGTTAACGAAAGTCTAGGATCAGCTCCATATTCCTCCATTGTTCTGGCTGAAAGTCCTTGAAACATGACGGTGCCTGTGGTCTCCTGCTCTGCATAGCTATGCGGTGATGTCTCTATCAGGAAGGCATGTAGCGAGCTGCTCCTGTGATCCGTTTAGTGTCAGCAGAACTCCTCCACATTCCCTCAGGTAAGCCTCTGTCAGACTTCAGACAGGTAAGGCAATATTAAGAATAACAAAGCACAAGCGGTATCGCAGGGTTCCTCCTTGAGGCCATCAGGGAGGCGCTGTGTTTTCACTCCAGACCTGTCAGATTCTGGAGAAGGACTTATGGAGATGAATAAACCCCAGAAGCCAAATGACAAACATCAGAAGTTCATCCCTGCTCCTTTTTTTAGTGGAAATTTCTACTCATCACCCATTATATGAACTGCATGGGAAAAGTATGCTCTTTGTGCATTTAGTAAAATGTGTTTTATTGGGATTTTTATGGTGCCCCAATATTAACTAGTGTATATTTGTTAATTGGGGCCTTTTATGTGAAATTCACATTTTGCACGTTTTTGCACTTCCATTTGGGTCCAAAAACAAAACAAGTTCTTAACTTAATGGCATTTTTTTGGGATTAAGTTAATTTGTGTCGGTATCTAGAAAATGAACTGTTTTGAAAACCAATCAGCAGGCAGTGCCCCTCACCTAGCAACCCCAGCGAAACCCAGCCCATTGCCGAGCAACCCAATCAGAGCTCCAGCACATTTGACCAGTTGGTATTATGTACAATGGCTGCTGGAAAAGACAAGTGTTTTGTTGCTGATTCACCATCCAGAAACCACTTGCTGCATTCTTGTTGGTTGTGCGGGAGACTCCACTCCTGCTTTTCAAAGCAGGAGTGGAGTCAAAGGTGTACAGTTATATAATTGCACATCTGTTTAATGTTTAAATCACTTCTGTTGATTTTTTAATTATTTTTTTAAATAACTCGAGTTCAGGGGGATTGTATGGAGAGCCTCTGTGAGCAATCATTTCCTAATCTTAAATTCTGAGTGGGATTTATGTCTGGAATTTGACTGGGCCGTTCTAGAATATGGATATGCTCCTATTTAGCCCATTTCGATGTTGCTCCGGCTGCATATTGAGAATAACTTTCCTGTTGGAAGGAGAACCTCAGAGTCCCTTGCTTGTCCCCACTGAAGAGAAGTACCCATACAGTATGATGCATCCACCACCTCCAACACAATTTTTCATGTTTGCTGTACTTCACCACAGATGGCTTTCAGACTACGTACTTCACATAATTTCGAGAAAACCACGTACATTTTGATGCACTTTTTGTCGGTCTACCACAAACATTTAAACTAAATCTAATGAAGGATATTGTTGAGGCATTCAGAGCAAATGTGCCAAAAAACATAGCCCGGTTAATAACTTTGTTTCAAAGAACCGTTGACAGAAACATCGTAAGCGAGTCTGTTTTTCCTTTTCCGACTGGCAGTGAGGTGTCAGACATCCTCTCGGGTCCTCAGGCCATCTGTTTGCGGCCCTGCTTTAGGAGAGGATATCTGCGGCCGTTTTCTGCCTAATTAGGTCCGGTAAACAGGCACTCATCAAAAAGCAGCTGCTGCGCTCCCTATTAAGGCACAAACACACACTTAGATGCACGAGGACACCGAAACAGACGGGTCGCGGAGATAAAGCCGCACAAACTGAACGGTAATGAGCGTCGATGATCAGTTCTGGGGGTGAACTCACCTTCATAACCCGCTGTTTGCCCAATTCCCAAGGGCCTTCCTACGACAAAACAACTTTTTTGTTTTGCAGTGGAATACAATTGCAATGCCACATACCCATGTTTTTGAGAATGTTCCTGTGTTGGCATTGACAGAATATTTACCACATTATCACCTCGGAATAAAAAACAACAACAAACAAACAAACCCGGGGAACACGATGGTGTGAACAATCATATGCCTAATAGGACAATTATGGCCCTCCTCCACAGAAGATCAAAACAAGCCAACAGGAAGAAAAAAAAAGTAGCATTTCCACATCGGCCTCCTTGTTTGCGATTTCACACAACAAAGTAAACTGTAAACTGGAGGGAAATATACTTAACCACACTGGATGCTTGCCAAATTTCCATAGGGCATTAGCAGCCAACTGGTGCAGGCTCATTAAAGAGCACAGAAACCTATAACCATTAAAAGGCCATTAGGCAGCATGTAATTTTGTGGAACTAAATGGCGGAGAGTAATCAAAAGCACATGAAGCCCAGCTGGGCGACTGGGCAAACTGTTTCGATTAGGGAGGAATCCATCATCTACAATGGCAGCTATTTGGGGGGTCAATTTTCCCGTGCGCTCCTTTCTTTCTCTCTGTCACTTTTACTCTTCCTCTGATTCTTTGCATAAAGTTTTCATGTTCTCTGTCATTAGGATCATTGCAGATACGACGGCCCTGTCTTTATTGAGTGATCATAAGAAAATAGCGTTCCAGTGTATGCAGTTGCCTAAACCTTATGGCAGCAGTAGAAGGTTCTTCCAGGACCAAAGTACAGACCGCAAAACAGAAAGAAAAAAAAAGTACCATAACCTCTACTTACCATTTTCATATTTTCCCTCCCCCTTGGGGGGATTGTTTGATTGCATCAGCCATATAAACTAAAGTGACATCATGCAGCAAATATAATATAATTTTCACCCCAAGAGAAACAGTTGAAGAAAAAGGCAACAGCCTGAGGCCTTGTAAAATTTTCAGCACGGCTCTCCGTAGTGGAAGACGGCGTTCCAAGAATAAGTTTAGAGCATGCACAATGTCATAAGGCCAGTCGAGCCTCGCTGTGCTCAGGCTGCTGAGGCCGCTGTGACAGGCCAGACTCTGATTAGTCAAACCTGGAGAGAATTTGGACAGAGAGGCCTTTCATGGGTTAAATCAAGTGCGTGCGCCCTTGACATGGGGTACATTCATCGTCTCTTTGTCAAAACGTCAATGTTTTGAAGCATAGCTTTGTGTTGCCAAGACGGAATACGGCAACCTTTGTTGTTTTTGTCTTATTTGACCTACATTGACTTTACCAGTATGATTTCATTAAGTTTTAGTTTATATGATTTGAAACAGCAATGTTTGTACTCGGTACAAAGGTTACAATTCATTGTGGATTTTCTCCTTCCAGATTCGCATACACATAATTAATGTTTATGGACAAAGGCTTGTCCTTTGCCACAGTTGGATGCTATTTGTAGCCATCAACATGTTTCTGATGTATTTCTAGTGGCATATTTAGCCACTATTTTTGGTAGAATAGGTTTCCTGTTAGAGACCCAATTACCAAGCATAGTCCACTGAGATTGAGGTTGGGAATGTGAGGCAGCTCTTGTCCAGGTTTTACACTGTTTTGGGATCAATGTCCCGAGGGAGCAATTAGTTGAGTAATGGACAACCCAAGAAGCGAATCACCGAGGCTCAGGCTCGCCACAAGAGGAAACCTTTACTCGGTAGCTGAGTTTCCACTACAAACATGTGCAAATCTTTGTCCATAAACACAATTTGTTTGCAGTTGCTGTGTTTCCATTAAATGGGAAATTAAATAAAACTCACACAAAATCCAATCATTCATTAATTGCACAAAAGCAACTGAATCTCAAAGGTGAAGAATGCATTTATGGGACTTAAGAAGCTCAGAGAATATGTCTTTGCGCCCAGTAATAATGTGTTTATTTTGCTTTTCGAGTCGATCCTTCATAGGAAAAACCACGGACTATAATGGACAGAAACAGATTTCAAGGCTTCATCGGGCACCGGGAGCAGATTCCAGGCTGAGCAATGCAGGATTTTTCTTTCAACAGCTCATTTGCTGCTGCAGCACATCCATCTGTTTAAGCAGGATAAAATCTGTTTAACATGTTGTCTAATCCACAAAATCCACAAAAGAAGAAGTTACAGAACACCATCCAGTCCACTGAGGAACTGGAGTTTGACACACACATTCAAAGCCTGAGTATCTTGGTTTTTAATTATGTTTTATTGTTCGAAGGATAAATTTAACTCAGAAATATAATAGCAGCAAATTCAGGTTGCTCCGGTTAAACTCCACATGCCGCAGGTTGGACTGATAAACGTGTCCTGCCATCTAACATGCAAATATATTCAAGGTCTCGAAGCGCATTTCCAACATCCAGGCTTTTAATCTAAAGGAGTGCCCTGAAAAAATTTGTTGGAATGCAAAATTTACCCCAGAGTTTTTATTAGCTCATTATGCAGAGGACAGATGTTGCAGATCCGACTCAATCAGGTTGATTTCATTTGTTTTAAAGAGTCACTGACTTCAAGCCAAGACTTCAATATGCAGGGCCAGTTAATCTGGGAAATGACGGAGAGAAAGGGAGTCTTTCCCTCATAAAGGTGCTCAGCGCCTTTGCAAAGGAAAGCAGAGTCGGCGAACACATTTCATTACTGTGCATTTTATTGCACTCGTTTAGGTTTCAATGTGATGATCGCTTCAAATGTTGCTTAAAGTTTTATACTGGAGCTCCAACCAAAGTTTCTTCCTCCAGGCTTCTGTCCGTCTATTGATATGGATAAACATTAACCATCCATCCATCCATAAGCTAAAAATAACTTTCACTAAAGAATTTCTCTAACCAGATATGTTGTCTAAACGTGATTTAAATTGGGCCTGTTAGTTTTAAAAAACTCCAAACACAAAGCCTTGGATTTTGCACCTGTTTGTTTCAGGGTAAAGTGGAGATAACTACAACTTGGAGCAAAAACCTGCTCGCATCTGCTGGACTTGATGAGGATATTTGCGGCAATGTTTTAAACGTGAAGCAGATAGTACTGCTTACCAAAAAATTTTAAGTAAAACCAGAAGCTCAGCTTTGCAAATATGACATGTTTGCTGCACATAAATGGTTGAAACAATGCAAACTTCATAAGTACTTTTTCAGCTTTTTTGCGAAATACTTGAATAAGTCACACCATCACAACCGGAGACTAACTAAAAACACTAAAGTCTAAAATAAAAACACCAGAACGGTTTTCTAATGATTCCACGGCCGCTTCTCACACTGCACACACTGTTGTGTGGAGGAGATTCACTTTGGCTACATGGTACAATCAGGTGGCGCAACCTTGCACAGCTCCATGATTAAAAGAAAAACTGATAGTCAGATCGCACAACTCAGCTAGTTATTTCAAATGTTCGACAGGTAATAAATGGCGGGGGACGGGAGGTGAACATGGCAACTCTGAGCTCATTAGTGGCTCGCTGTTGAGGAAAGTTTGGCACTTGAGATGATTTCTGACCGTTTTGAAATTAGAATTGGTTGAGTTTCATTAAATCCAAGCAGCAAGACAGAAAGCCTTCATCATCAAGATGAACACGTTGCAGGCAGAGCGAGGTGGAGTTAAACATGACAGGAAGCTAAACTAAAATTTGCATGTTAACTCTAATGTGCCTGGATTCAGTCACAAACTCACACGGAGAACATTTTGTTCCCTCACCAACCAGAGAAAAAAGAAATGTACATTTCAATTAAAATTAATAATTTTGACTCTGAGAGAGAAACTTGCCTCTCGAGCTTTTAAATTATGGTTCTGTGACAACCAGAAAAGAAACTGTCAAAATATTGCATGTAGCAGTGAAAAACCTTTTATCAGCAGCTGAAGTGTGTTGGGTTATTATTTTAGGGAGTGTGTTGTTCCCTGGCTAGAAAAAAAAGAGAGCCATATAAGATTTATCAGGAGTTATTTTACTTATAGACGGTCTAAAAGATTTCAGCATTTGGGGGATTATCATATTAAAATAATGTTATAAGTGATTATCTTTACACTAGGCAGAGATAATCACGGCTATACGTTATTACCGTCACTTATAACATTATTTTAGTCCTCAAGCTTGTTGATCGACTGAAACACTTCGATCAGAAGTCAGTTTTATTGATTGAGAATGCTTCAGAGTCCATGTTGTTTATTAAATGTTTTCTAAATTCACCAAATCATCCTGAAACTCACATCTCTGTGTCTGTAAAAAATGATTTTATCAACTGATGTAATGAAGGAGAGGAGGCAAAAAACACAGAAATACATTAGAAGAGCTAGATAGCTCAAATTATACGCTAAATAAAAGTGGACTGAGAATACAGCCTTGAGGAACCCCATGTGATTTTTTTCACTACGTTTTATCATTTCTAATTGGTGTAAAGTAAATTCCATCTTGCTATATATTTAATAACTATAAAAATGAATGTTTCATCAACAACTGGGTCAGTGTAGCACTAAGAAGTCTTTGATGCATCACTGTGAATTAAGCCCTACGAAGGAATTACTCGTCGAAAACAGGCAGGAAATAAAAGAAATGGGCCACGACAAAAAAATATATGCCCTGCCTTTATATTAAAAATGTGAGTTTTCCGCAGTTCATTTCCAATATCAAGATAAACGGCAGCCCGTTCTCACTTACATATATTAAATCAGTTGTGCGGCAGGCTCACTCTCACATGTTATGGACTCCGGCCACGTTGTTGATGATGTTCAAGCAAAAACAGTGCCGTTCCATTCGTAAATTAAAAAGAGTTCATATTTCACAGTACCTCAGAGCCAGCTTAGTGCTGGTATTATGTGCAATGGAACAACTCTGTCTTCTCGGCTCCTCCAGCCCCACCGCCACCCTTCACCTCTCCGCCTCTTCAACAATGTCTAAATGGTGTGTCCCTTGGCTGTGTCAGGCACTTAAGCCCCTGACTAGTCTGATTTACAGGGATGAAAAAGGGGGAGTTAAGATGTTAGTCGATGAGCTACAGCTATGCTATGCTTTCAGCCCTGTCCTCACTCCGCTGTAATAGCGTTTTACAGCCGCCCGACAAATCTGCCCCTCCATCTTGTTCCGAGTTTGACACGAACAGGAGCTGAAGCCAAAGGCGGAGCAAAGCCAACAAGATCCCTCTGTCCCAGACAAGTACAGACAGTCAGCGTGGCAATCAGTCACAGGGACAGGGAGAAAGTGAAAACATTATCCGGCCTTACATGGAACTCTAATGTCTACTCGAAGGGTTTTATTTTGGGGTCATCACTGAACCCCTTTTTTTGAAGCTGAAATGTTCAACCTGCAAAAAATCAAAAACAAATAAACAGCGTTTCATAATGGATTAAGGCCCTGAACTGTCATGCACATTCAGATGTATACCGTATGTAAACTACACTGAAGCAAGATGACACCTATAATATTTCTTCATATTTCGCTTCCAAGAAACCAGGCTTTCCTATAATCTTCGAGACGTGTCCTGGAAAAATATTTCTCTAGTCTTTCTGGTCGTTTTTCAATGTTCTTCTTTCAACGTTAGCTTCTTGTCAGTCGTTTCCTGGGCTCTGCCTCAGGGTGTTCTTCAGACATTAGGAAAATAAGCAAGAGGACATTTTAAACTGTTTCTGAACTAGAAAACTGTCTACATACTCACCCCTTATGTTGTAATTTGCAGCATACCTTGAAACAGCTGTGGACTGAGTCTTTAAAGTAAAAGCATTTTATGCTTGAATCATGAAAAATGTTGACACTACAAATAGTTAAGATCACTTTTTATGTATTCTTTAGTTAAATTTAGCCAGAATCAGGATAGATTTGAGCTCATAACCCACAAACTGCCTCAAGTACAAACTTATTGATGATCTTCTGGAATCCCATCACATCCTCACACTTTTTTTTTAATGGCTTTCTCAACAGAGCCGTTCCATATTAGTACATCAACCCTGCTCTGCAATAAACGCGCAATACAATAAAAGGCCTCAGTGTGCACCCATACGCTTTATTACATCTGGAGCTAAAAACACAGAAACCCAATATGTGGAGTTTCGTCTTAGTTTGATGGCGTTTCCACCATGTCCTGGAGTTCAACCTTGGCTTCATCACCATTTTCGGTCAGGATAGAACGGGTGAGTGGATGAGCGGAGACATATATTCCATTATTGGAGGTGGGCGGAAAGTAAGTAAGTAAGGAAGGAAGGAGCAGGAGGGAAAAGAAGGTGTGGGGGTGGAAAAGGAGTCAAGGGAAAGCTAGAGATGTTCGGTGATAAATGGGGGATTGGTAAAAAGGGGGGAAGAAGTGGAATTGCTTGTCTCTAACACTTCATGTTAAGACTTACACAGGCAAAAACAAACTATCTTTATCACTATAAGTGGCTTTATCTCACAAAGAAGCACACTTGCTGTTAAACCTAATGTAATCAGTAATCCAACGAATGTAGATGTTTTTCATCTGAGAGTGATCTTAAATAAAATAGACTATGCGTTTCAACAAATCTGAGAAAAGGTTCTTGTGGTCCGTCCAGACTATTACAGGCATCTCTGTTCGTTCTACACAGTGTCTCTATTCTTCTAGGGAATATTTTATGGCTAGAAGTTCCCAATCACCAACATCATAATTTCTAGCTAACTGTTTTGAAAACAATTGGTGTTGATGATGGTGGTGGTGTTTGTCATCTTCTGGGGATCTTTGGAAGAGAACAGTTACTGAAGCCTGGAAAACAGTAGGGGTGTTACAGAGTCCAAATGGCATCACAAGAGACCAAATGACCCATGCGTATTTTAAAAGCTGTCTTCCATTAATTACCTTCTTGGACTAGGTGGTGGGCATCGCACAGGTCCACTTAAGAGAAGTACGATGCTTTCTTGATGGGTTGAAAAGCTTATGAAATCAAGGGAAGAGAATATTTGTTTTTGATCTTTATCTGTGATCAATACAGGGTCAAAAGTTTTATCCTGCACCGACCGGTGATGAAGAGGACCGGAATATGCCAGCATTTAGGGCCTCGTTGATACATTTCTCCATGGCTTCCCTCTTTGGGCGAAAGAGACTGTATATAACCCGAACCCAGAAGGAAGAGGGGTGCCAGGGAGCAAATCAATGACTGATTTTGCGCCAAAGGTCATAGGTTGTTAATGGCTGCAAGTGCACACCGAACTGGTTCTTGGCAGAGAGAGGTATCTGGGATGTTCTTACTGGTAGTGAAGAAGATGATTCAGGAGAGGGGTAAGCACATCCATTTTGAATGACCTGTAAAACGGTCAAAATAGTGAGTGCCTTCAAATCAAGACTAAAACCCCACCTGTTAGTTCACTTGAGATAACATCAGACTTTTAGCCTTGAAGCAGCTTGTCATCAGAACTCATTGCAAACATGCTCGGATTTTTTTATTTCTTCTTCTCTTCTTGCATTTATGTTTAAAGATATACATTTTTCTTTCTTTATTTCACTCATTCATTTAATCGTGTTTATGTTTTTGGATAGAAGTATGACTTGTTGTGATCTGACTCCATTTTGGGGGAAAAAAATAGGAATTATTTAACCTTAATGTAAGCGGACACAACAAAACACCTCACTATACGACTCACAGTCCAGAACACAGTACACATATTAAATAACACCAAGAAAAGAAAACATTGACACAAGAAATAGCTAATCATCAAACATAAGGAGGATGAAAACAGGATACAAGAAGTGGAAGACATTATGAATGGGTACATAACTGGTTTGCTTTCAACCAATCCTTGAGTTTATTATTATCAATATTTTTTAATATTTAGTTTTCACTGTCTGATATATTCTGGTAGTCTGCTCCTTGCTCTTGGTGTGCGGCTGACAAAAGCTGAAACCCATTCTCTGGTATGCTCCGTACCCGTCAAGGTCTCACAAGAGTACCGTTTAAAATATCCCGCCGTAAAATCGGACACTCTCTGAAGCCATTACATCATCAGTTGTCACCAATTCCTTTTGCTTAAACAGATGCGGGGCTAATAAACACATAAATGTCACGTAAAACCGTTATGCATTCAGCAATAAATGTTGGCGAAGCGGCCGTGCTTCGGCGCTGGTAAAGCTGCTGCTACTCTGTTTCCTCTCTTCTGGCGTGAGCCGCTGTGTCCAAAAACCTTTGTCGGTGTTAATGTGATGAAATGAATCATCAAGGGCTGTCACGTCTGTGAACTGTGCGTGTCGTTTATATTGCACCCCGTTTTGTACAGAAGCGTTTTTCCCTACCATTTTCTTAGGGCAAAGTATGAAATTTAGCTATTGTGCTCATTTCTGCATAATTACACTGCCATGGATTGTGGTAGCATAGATTAATGTGTACTGTCCTACTCAAATAAATAAAATTAAATTAAATCAAAAGTCAGCTTCGTGTTATACGAACGTCCCAGTTTTCCAAAATACCACAACACCGCGCTGACAAATCACAGAAGAGGGATATTAACAAATCTAGGGCTATTATTGTAATCAAATCCCCATTTCAGGACAACCGTAATAATGCATAATTGAATTGAATTGCATTGAAACACATGAACAATGTAAAACAGATTTTGTTTTTGCATGTCAAAGTAATTCCTACGTAGAAGCTCGCCCCAAAACGACGGCCTCTTTTTCAACAGAGGTCCTCTCTGCTGCTCTGTTTTTATTTATATCCTCAGAAAGGAGAGGTGGAGAAAGCTGAGACGATGAGGCGAATGATACCTCTCACCCAACCACCCACCCAGCACATACCAGGACACTGCACACCAGAGATGTCCAGCACCTGCTGCAGGCCCTGGCACGCCAGGCTCATATCCACAAACACCTCATATATTCTAAACACACACACATGCAGCCGCACACGGTGGCTCCTCAGGCCGTATCTAAATTAGCGTCTTGACTTAAGTTGACTCCAGCAGGGCTGGATTTTTCCGTTTTCCTCTCGTGTCTTTTAAGCCTGGTGGAAATTGTAGATATCTGGACGTTGCTTGCTCTCAAATGAGCGACTCTTATTGAAATCCACTTTCTTTCGACTGGAAAAGAACCTAATTTGTTGAGAAATTCCACACCAAGGCTGATGTTTGGAAGGCGTGGGAGCGAAGACCTTTTGTGTCTTGCGATCACAAATTAAAGCATGTTTGCTAAACTCTCCTCACTCTTAAACTATGGCAAGATGTTCATGTCAGTTGGGTGCGATATTAATAAAAAAGCTGTTCGGTATGTTGGAGGATGTGTGATCCTGTGAGCCAATTTCTCCCTCAAAGTCCCTGGGAACCTTGCTGCTGTCCATGACATAACAAACAAACTCTTTGAATTTCCATAAGACTCAGTGTACTATGCATGAGAGCTAAAAGTATATCTCTATTGGCTGTGACCCAGAACACAGTGAGCATGACTGCGCTTGGCAGATAATTAATGTTGATGCCGTCAGCAGATGATCATTTGGTGCTTATTCCATGTTATGGTGGAGTTTTTGAGCTCTGATCTAAACTCTTATCAATGAACAAAGAGGCATCCATCCATTGTCTATGTCAGCAGTCATTGGGTGAGAGAAGTACAACCTGTCCATGTCAAGAGTCCATCATCACAGCGAAGCACAAAAAAGGAGGACAAAAATCATGGACCCTAAGCCATTCGGTCCTCATGGGCCGGCATCCTGCATGTGTTGGTTCTCTCCCTGGTGGTACCAACAACCTTTTCAGCATGTCTATGTTCTTCTTAGACCTTCTGATGAGCCATCATTTGATCCGGTGCATTAAACCAGGGAGAGAACTAAAACATGCAGGATGCCGGCCCTCGAGGACCGACTCCAGGCACCACTGATCTAAACCGAACATCATGTTACAGAGAGAAGACGCAAAAGGACCCCCAAGGCTAAGATTTGAACCCAGGACTTTCATGCTACGGTGCTACAAAGTCCACTGTGCATCAGGGCCACCAGTTAAAAAGAGCAGAGTAATTAAGACCTGCATTTTATAATCGAGTACAAACACAGGGTCGACATATTGGAGCGAAATGTGACGACAACTTCATCATAAATCTCTATTTGTAAGCATGGGAAAACATATTTTAGATTCTGTTTTTGTCCACTGCTTTATTAAAAAACGTCCTAAAGAACTGATAAAAATCAACCATAATCAGCCTTTTCTTAGAAAGGAAAGGGTAAAACAATGCCAGTCCCCCTTTTTGCTCATTTCCCCTCTGTGTCGTCATCCAACTACTTTGCGGTACGTTGTAAAATCGGCTGTTTGGGCAGAAGTTAATTACCTGTCGGAAAACTTCCCGTGCTCCGCGGGATGGAGCCAGTACGCTGAGATGGAGGATGAAGGCTGTTTATTTGCGAAGTGAGGTTATTAACTCTGTCTGGCTTCCTTTTGAGAAAGCCGTGCTCTGGAAACAAAGAGCGAGACTTCTTTTTTTTTTTTTAAAGCTCGGTTTCAGCCCCGGGAAACTCAAACAACAAACGGCCAGCTCTGGTGAAAAGCGAACATTTTCTGACTCGGGGTATTTATTCAAAGGACAGAGCCAGACATTTGTGCGATCAAACGGGGGATTTTCGCAGTCCGCTTCGCGAAGCCTTTCAAGTCAGGCCACATTCAAATAAACACGGAAAGCAGCCTGAAGTATTAAAATTACACTCAGATGACAAGGGCCGACGTGGGCAGTCGCTCTCTGTGGGAGCCCATGTGCTCTCTGCACAAGTATAAATTGAGTTTTTAACTGTTCCTGACTCAAGCCAGTGGGCTGGGCTTGGCTAAAGCCAATTAGCAGACTGGAGGAAACAGTGAAGGATTGTCTGTGGAAAAGGGCTATGACTTTTTTGGCAGGCAGTCAGACAGCTAATTTGGTTGTGTGTGTTACTGTACATACATGCAGCATGTCTGGATGCACACACACACACACACACTGTCGCAAGCTGCATTCATGAGTCTCAGAGTGCTTTTTTGTCTGAGAAAGCATGAGCACTTTGAGTTTGCGAGAGCAAAATATGGCATATCGAATTACATCTTCCAGATTTCCTTTTGCATGCATTGTATTTAGTTCTCCTCTCCTCCCTGTCACTCCCTCCCCACGACAATGAAAGCTCTGGCTGGTGCAAAAGTATTTGGAGATTGAAATCAGACCCACTTGCTCTGGTCAGACTTGGAACCGAAACAGAGACGACAGCAGCGAGTGGAAACCAGCTTTTCGGGTTTTTATGACTTATGTGGTGCTTGAATTTCACTCATTGTTTTGCATAGTCAAAACAGTGCGTGGGGATGAAAAGAAAAGCGGTCAATAAAATTTATGCCGCAGTTCACCGAGTGAAACTTCATACAGCGTGTGAGGTTTGGTTTTCCTCGTACCATGTGCGTCGCAGAGCGCCGAGGCGCTCTGACAGGTTCAGAAAGTTTATTGTATTTGGCATTTGAAGTAATTCTAAAGTTGATGTGCAACACAAATGAGACAGACAAAAGTAAGGCCGGCAATTTTCCTATTTACTCCTGGGGAACTGTTTAGTGACTATAAAGTTAGGGGGAGCTATATTTGGAAAATTATGTAATTTCGGTTACAGCAAAACTTGTCAAATGTTCAAATCCGGCGACTAAAGCATAAGTGGACATTAGATTAGACATGGGCTATTTCTTAATAGATGCGTAGTGACTTGTCAAGTCCAGAGGACTCCAAAGCGATTTACACTACATTCAGATAGTTTTAATGCCTCCACCTGAGTCAGAGTCCAGGTGGACGTCAACCAGACACATCCGTGTTAAGGTACATTTTTTACCACTGCATACATGTACTTGGTATCACACAGTAAGCTGTTCCATGAGTTCCCATCGAACTGTTCTGTACCCAACTCCAAGATGATGTCGTTGAGTCAGTGCAACCAGTCGCAAGGATTTGTAGAGTGGCTGCTGTTCTCTTTGCAGCATCGACAGGTGGTGACTGCTGTAGCGAAGAAGAAACGAGGCAAAGCGTCCAACCAGCTCATCAATCCATGCAGATTGTGGAAAATGAAAGAATTTATCAAGAGAAATTTAGGTGATCGATATTCTTGACTGTCAAATCTGAACTGTCTGCGGTTGGCGCGCTTAGCTTGAAGAATACGCATTGAAAGCCTGAGTATGTGGGATCTTTAGCCAAGTAGCAGCAAACCCGAAAACCTCATGAGGATTTGTGATGCATAAACGTCACTAACTGTGGCCTTAATATTAGCTGGTACTCAAACCTAAGCAGCTGTAATGCTTAAACCTTAACTAAACTTAGAGAGGAGGTTCTGTTGAATAAACTGAACCAGTTGGCTCCAAAAGCTAAAAACGTCAAGACAACCAACTCTCAAAGCTGCAGTGCATAAATGCAGGCAAGTAGTTGAGACTGTTCGGCCTGACCTGGAAGCTTCAATGCCTAATCTTTACCAGTTAATCTTCAAACTCTGTGGTAGTTTGACAGAAAAAATAAAAAGTACACAAATGTGAGAGGAATTTACTGGAGCTTATATAAAGACTCAGTTGTTCAGGGAGGTCTCAAAACCTTTCAGCCTCGTTATCTTTACATGTGTCTTGTTACTTGTAAATTAATCAGCCTTTTATAACAGCATTTGGTGTCTATTGGGGATACATTTTGCGGCTATTAAACTAATGCTTTGATGTGATATGGGATCTTGTGCATATTTGAGAGAGCAGAGGGCTTTGGTGAAAGCCTTGTATATCATCCGAGGGGCTTGAGAATGGGTTAAACAATTGAAGACAGCTGCATCAGAGACCTGGCAAAACATCAGAAAGAAGAAAGTCATTCTCGCTCTAGAAATAAAGAGAGCATTCTTCTAATATTACTCGAACATTGTTTGTCATTTCAGACTTTCAATAGTTGCTAAACCAATTTCCAGGAACTGAATTTCTTTTTAGAGGATAACCAGTTACAATGTGAGAATATTAGGAGGAATGGATGCTTATATTACCATATCCCTGCTTGAGTTTAGCTACATTCAGAGAAAAAAGATGGACAGCACAATTCTTTCACCTCAACCCTAAATACGTGATTGCATAAAACCATGTCACCTCCATGTGTTTGGTGTGTGTGCTCGCTGTATGGTCATGTAGTCACATACCTCAGGGTGTATGACTACATGTGTGTGTTTATCTGTCACCACTGTTACATAGTGTGCTACAATTTCCCAGTTCAGTTCAACTTAAAGCAACTCGCCACCATATGTAAGACGACACCTTGTAAGAAAGTGGTTAATGTTTAGTCAGCTGGTCAGATAAAGTCCATCATTGTCTGCAGTAAAGGAAACATGACTGTGTTTAGTGCATGTGTTAAGGATGATGACCCGGCTGCTACTGCGGTACCAGCTGGCGGCGACTCGTGTTTCTTCTGGCATGAAAGGACTTTAGCTCAGGTCATCATGCAGGTTTGTGTGAAGGGTAATTTCTCCAGTTTCTGTTCGATGAATCTTGCTGACACCTTTACTCAAAGTAGGAACGAGTTGAGTTTTATTTCCAGGATCAACTTCAATTAATGCCCCGTCAATACTTTTTCTTTTTTTTTCTTTTTTTTGACATGTATACAACTGTTTCCAGCAAACACGGTCACATTCGCTGCAAGTTGTCTAAAATTACATGTTTTGGTATCTTGGTTCTGTCACTTTTTTGAGTGAGTTGATCTTTCCGTGAAAAATATTAACGAAGAATTTTAAATAAGAAATATTGGGTTTGGAAAGAGGAGAGTATTAAAGAGGCACTCTGACTTTGTAATTTATGGCCTTGAAATTGGACTTCTGTCTCTTTAAAAACTGCTCTTTCTGAAACTCTGCCTTCAGGAAGTCATCATAACAGTGCTCTTCTCTCAGCCCTTTAGCAACGATTTTACCAGCGTCGCACTGAGAAGTAGCTCGCATAACAAACTCAGCAGCTGTACAGTTCCACAAGTGTGTTGCTAATTGCTGTTTGCTAGTCTGAAGGAGCTGACGGGGGTGGTGGAGGAGGGCTGCTCTGTGAGGCGAAAGTTGGGAAACTGCAGCTACGAGGAGGAGGTACTCAGTCCATTCGGCGGTTTTGCACAGTTCAGCGGTTGCCAGGGAGATTAAATGATTTCTCAAACATGCATGAAATAATCAAAACAACACTCCAAGCATGTTTATGATGAGGGAATAACATTATAAGATGATGGAAAGCTCAAAAACGTTGATTCCACATAGCACTGTCCCTTTAAGAGTTTTGCACGGAGGGCAGACACAAACCAGTATAACGTACCATCATGGACTGATTTGGACAGCTGTGTGCATAAATAAATATGGAGCATAAATATATTTGTTACGAAGTCACTCCATGAACTGTTTGCATTTCACATAAATATATAAATTGTGATTACTGTAACACACAGCAGGTTGATGTTGTTCTTGTCAACAAATACTTCTATGACTCCGAAAAAAATACCAAGCTCTGTTAAAAGATGTCAGAAAACAAAACAAAAGGAAGAAATCAAGAACAGTGGGGACGTTGAGAAGGGAAAATAAACACTGGCGAGATTACAGTGGAGCGAAACGGACGACAGAGAAAGAGTGAAGCACAGTAAAAGGATGAAGCTCTAGCCTTCACCCTTAGACCGCAATGCTGTTGACTTTTACGGCAAAACATAAAGGCCACTTTTGCTGTGATTTATCGTCTGGACTGCTTCCTCCTCTCTTTTCTTTTCTCGTTCCCAGTTTTAATCTAATTTGTAGTGGTCAAGTTGCCGCCCAGAAACAAAAGCACACACGCAAGATTGACGACGCGACGACTAACCCGTTCCTTTCTGTGTGTGTGTTTTTGGAAAACCCATTGTCACTCGGTCGCATGCGTTGTGTGGCGCCTCTTTTTCCAAGCAGAGGGAAAGCTGGAGAAGTTTCTTCACACTGGTGTTTTTTATTCAGGGTGCTGGGAACTGATGGGAAGGCTTCGGGACGCTCCAGTGAAGGTCGATGCATCCGCAGGATTCGCACTAAAACACATAAAGACACACACAACACTGGAATGTGAAATTCAGCACTTATATGGAACAAAATGAGAAGCAAACCAATGATCCAAAAAAAAACAAAAAAACTGGCAGAACCACATGAATATGCAGTTCTCATTGAAATATGCAAAGATTTAAACGTATCAAGATGTCCACATAAAAAAATATCAAAATATTTTTAATAATCGTATAACGTAAATGTGCAAACTAAATCAGCTTTTTGTCTCCTTTAAAATCATTGATGAATTAATATACATTCATATATGTAACACACATTTATTGTACTTTCGACATAAATCACAGCAATTTTTTCTTTCATGCGAAAGAGAAAATATATGCAGCAGAGGCGCATTCATATCTGCGTTGACCAAATATGAATGGTCAACGCAGAAAGACCTCATAAAATTCCTCAGGTAAAATTTAGACTTTAATAAAATTAGAAATGAGACACAAAACTCTAATGTCTGGTTAAGTGAAGTCACTCATTACAATAGATTTTTGACAATGAATGAATTTACAATGCTCTTATAATGAATTTAAAAAAAACAATCAAATATATAACTATATTTCTTGTTACCAAGAGATTACTTTTCCATATTTCCCTAATCTGGATCTACTCCCTGTAAAACAAATCTAAATGCTGCTTTTTATTTATTCTAATATTGCCATTTTTTTTTTTTTTTTTTTTTTTTTTTTTATAAATCCTATTCATAATTTTATTCTTGGAGAATTCAGGTGGTAAAAAACACAAAAGTATCACCTGACCTTTAAGTAACTCAGCTGTATACGCACACACACTCTCAGTCACTGGTGTCTGTGGATGGATTCCTCCTCCCCAAGGTGCCGTTTGGATGGTCATGCCTTTCTCTCTGTGCCACTACAGCATCGCCAGTGTCTGTTTCACATTTAACATGGTCTCCCCGCCCAACAAACACACACACACACACGCACACGTGCGCGCGCACACGCCTACACATCTAAACGCTTCCTCCGACTTTGCCTGTTTCACATTACAAACACACATATGTGCGCACACACAAGATGTACATTTGTCTGATGCTAACTGACAAGCGTGCAGAAAGACATGCGGACACAATGGCCCTGTCTGTTTGACATTAAAGCCCAGTCCCTGGGCTCCAGGAGGCAGTTGTTTGTGTGGACATAAACTATTGCTCTAATTACCCCGTATGTAGCCCTCCAAAAACAATGACGCTCTCTGATGAATATTTAACGACTGAACTCATAGACACACATATGCATGTTAATGATATGTGCGCACAACATCAAACACTGGCTGATTAGAGTTTATCTCATGTAAACAGCAGGGCTCTGCCTCCTTTATTCCCCTCCGCCCCTCCTCTAGATAATAAAATCAGAAATCCTCCCATTTCTCATATTTTAAATTGAGGTTTATATATACAAATAATAAAAATCCAAAATGGAGACGTGTGATTACCTCACAATGACGGATGAGTACAAACCCAACGTCGATATTCTTTTTAGACGACAGTTTGCGTTTGGGATTTATTGTCTTGTTGTTTGCATGAATCTGACGGCTCCATGTCGGCATCTGAGTCGTCTTGCATGTAATTGCAGCAACATTTCTTTTATCTGCTCTGGGACAATTGTAATGAAACCTGCTGAATTCCAAAATAACATAAAGTCCTGCTTACGTAACAAAAATTTTAAAAAAAATTGTTCTAACAATGTATGATGCAAAGGAAACATATGTATATATCTATATAAATTTCTCCAACGTGAAGTTAACTTTTGTATTTTGCAGGGCCGACCCCAAGGGGGGGCAATAGGGGATCATAGCCACCTCTGGAAAAATGTTGTTTTCCCCACAGAATCATATCATCTTCTTCAATTAAGACTTACAACACAATGAATGAATGAATATGGTGAATCATAAATATGGGAGGATAAATTCTGTCTATTTATTGCTATACTTTCATATAGCAATAAATTAACATTGCTTTGTTGAGAAAGCAACAATAAACCTAACACGCTAAAGTGTAAACAGTTAATTTCTGTTCATTTGGAGGCACAAACATGAAAATGATAATTTCTAGTCAGGGGTGGAAAATTAGCACCCACCACTGGCCAAATGCGGGTAAAAGTATGAAGCGGCGTGTAAATTGGAGCAACGCACTCGCCACTGTGGTGGGTTGACAATTTGAACAGGAAAAAAAAAAAAAAAAAAAAAAAGAAGATGCATTCAGGTTGAACTTCTGTCCAGGGGAGGACTGACCGTCTGGAGTCTGGCGGCCCTACGCTGTCATAATTTAACAAAAATATTATATTAAATCTAATTTTTATCGACCGCGACAGCCCATTGGTTGATTTTATTGATGGACATTGGGTTTACCCAATGAAATCCCTCAGTCCTCCTTGGCCCGCCCCTCCCCTCTAACTTTATAAATAGAGCCATTGTAGCTAGCCTATTCAGAAAAATGTGTCAAACTAACCAATATGTTAATTACCACACTAACTTTGACCGTTGGAGGAGCTTCAGTAGCGGACAAAGAGAGGGAATTAGCGACTCAGGGGCTTTATTATCGTCGGAGGAGGATGATGATGAGAGAGAGAGACGTGACCAGGGACAAGATTGAGGAAGACTTCAGATTAGCTGCTGTTGCCCAGGAAGATGGAGTGAAAATGTTCATAAAGAAAAGTTTTATGCAGGCAGGAAGTCAGGTGTGTGTGAGGGGGAAGCTAACACTGAGCTAACACTGAGCTAACACTGAGCTCCAAGTAATCAGAAAAACTCTGGAGTAACACAAGAATAATCACATTCTGAGATATTTTAGTAATAATTGTAATAACTAAGGGAAAACACAGAAAACAGCTATTGACACAATTTAAATCTTTAATAAATGCTATTTTTGAGAAACGTTTCTGTCCAAGAGTCTCCCAAACAGAAGCAGAAAACGTGAGGAAGTCGTGCGCTCACCCAACAGAGGCAAGTGCAGCGCGGTGAATGAGAGCAACTTAACAAGGGTGAAACCCAAGTCACACGGAGTGACACTGAGTGGGGCTCCGGGGAGTGGCCCGCTCCATCATCAGCTGGCATTAAAGACGTGGATGACAGCTTCCCGTGAAGAAGCAGCAGAGCAAAGAAGATGGATTTCACTCGGACGTGCTGCGCGAAACGACTCCCAACATTTACATCTGTGCATGCTCACACAGTCAGGTGCATCCTTACATAAGTGCCACATATATCATTACGTTATTTGTACAAAGAACACGTTTTCTGTAGCTGTTAATTCAGGGTTGACACTTGCTGCTTTTTTTTCCCACAGTTTTGTTTAGTAGATTAAAAATATGTCTAAAAATGTAGTTTTGGGACAACAGAAACTTTATGTGACTGTCTGGTAACTTATTGAGATATAAAAATAAGTTTAATTCAGCCGATGTCTCACATTTTCGTCCAAAGAGACAAACGGTGACGAAATTTTAAGGGAACGTATTTTTCTTATTTTTCTTAATCAATAATGATAATCATCAAGTTAAGTTTACTGTATTACTGATGTTCAAAATGAGAAAAAACAATTTAAAATGTAACAATCACAATTTGCCATCCAACAAAAGTCAAAGTTCAAAGCACATCTGTACCTCCAGTGTCATAAGCGTTATTTGTTAGCTACATTTTCCAGTTTTCTGTTTCGATTTTGAGACACAGCGCAGCTACTCCTCTGGCTGTGCTGAAAGTTTCATCATTAATGTGCTCACAACCAAGCGGGAGTCTCTTGTTAACACAGTGTTTAGCACTAATCGGAGGATAGAGGAGAGAAAACAAACTCACTGATATCCGCGGATGAGTGAGACTTAGAAGACGAGATAAGTGATGCTTTAAATTTTGTTTTGTTTTTCGAAGTTTTGCTGAAGTTTGCCGACTCTAAAGTTGTACAGGTTAGTCCTAAACAAAGTAAACAGCTGCATGCTCACTGTGACTAAATTAACTTATTTTGCCTTTGGTGACTAAACAAAACTCCTGCCTTGTTTTGATTAAAATAGAAACCAAAAAATCAGGGACTGCATGGCTGAAAAGTAAAATAGTAGACGAAGCGAAAAGCTAACATAGTTAGTTAATTTTCTGAAAATTAACACAGCCGATGATGAGATTTAACAGTGAACCCCAAAGAAATACCAAAACGGTTTTGACATCCTGCTTCCCTTTTAAAGAGATAAATAGAAACCCATAAATATGCATTTATTTTGTCTAGAACACAAAAAATTAAAATATCTTTAAAGGTGGTTCATATCCCTTTAAGTTACTCACATTTTATTTATGACTTAAGCAACCTCTGAAGATAGTTGATTGTGATGGAGATGTCAAAGAACAATGGAGGCAAAAAAATACTTCAACGAATGCCAAACCTTCAGTTACTAATTTATAAAAATGTGGAAAGTTATGCGTAATTTTGCTTCAGTTTCACAATTGCACACAATCGAGATCCGTGTGGAAATGTAACTAGCTGAAAAGGTCTGGATATTTCTGCAAGACACTGTAGATGTAAAAGCAGGCGCAATAAAAACTTTACTGCAAATAGAAATTATGGATGTAGAGACGTCCACACTCACCACACCAAGCATGTATCCCTCACACACACACATACCCCCACACACTCACACACCTGCACAGGCAAAGAAAGACACTCAAATTACTGGTGTTTTTTTAACTACTTTTCTCCGGTGTGGCCCAGAAGATGTCAGGGGGATGAGAGGATGAGAAGGGAGCCTGGAGCTAATATGAGTTGGTCTCAAAAAAAAGAAAAAAAAAGAAAAAAAAACAGAGCCATCTAAGCCGGCCGTCCCTGTCTTTTCTTTTCTAGAAAAGTTCATCCCCGTCCCTCTCCCTGCAGATATGATCCCTTGTCTGCATGAAAAGAAGCAGGTGTACCGTCTGGGGATTGTATCGCTGCAGGAGCGATTGGATTCCACGATACAGAGATGAGCCGCCTTTTTTTTTTTTTATGCCCCCACTGAGCTATCTTATCCACAGCAGGTCCGGCAATCAGAAACCCTCCTCTTGTACCTCTCTAATGTGCATGCCAGGGTGAAATGTGAGCACATGCATATCTGTTGCTTATGCACCCTTGTTAGAGTTTTTTTTTTTTTTTTAGATTAGGATCCCGTTCAGTCGTGCGCTTCCAATCTGTGCAAATGCAGTCAGGCTGTAAGGGTAAGCTTTTCAGTTCATAATGAATAATATTCTTTCAGCTTTTCTGATTATTACAAGTTGTGCCTGAAAAAAACATTTGACTTATCACAAAATTGCCTCTGAAGACTGAAATATCCTGAAAAGCCGGCCCAGAAGTCTGTTCTTCATTAAAGTAATAAAGATTGTCTCTGCCGTAAATTGTAGTGTGTTTATAGCAGGCTGTCTATTCTGGACTTTCTATTGTTGAAGACCATGTTTAACAGATTTGTGGGCTCCTTGAAGGTTTGTCTTTCTTTAAAGTCCAAATCTTTTCGCTTCAGACCCACAAAATATCAGCGGCCGGAATTATCAGGAGTCGTGAGAGGAACGTTGTTCTTTTAAAAACTCAAGGAGAACACTATTCGAGCATTCTCACATCTGGCATTTCAGATCAGTCGCTGCGTTTCCATTGACCGTAGATTGCACCAACTGGAATTACAAAAATAAATTGGCTTAATAAAACAAGTCGATTTGCATCATTGACATGTTTTTCCCTAACATTTTTTTTTGCCTGTATCGAAATTAATGTATTCCACAAAAATTCCTCGACTTTTTTCACATCACACGAGCCATGTGATCAACAACTGGACTTTCAACCACTGGCAGAAAAGACAAAGAAGTGGACAGGAAGTGGCAGGAAAACGACGGCTCTGTATTCCTCAGATGGGTGGTCCATGCCAGTTTTGAACCTTCTGCTTTTGTTTTTCACAGCCATGTTTAAGTCCAACATCGGACAAAATTACACTTTGAGTAGCCTGAGTGACTCACTCCAACAGTGGAAGGAAAAATGCTTATTTTGCATTCTTTCCTTTCTTTTTTGCGCCATTTTTTTAGTTCGCTTAAAATTTGCAGGGACAATCAGATGGAAGCTGCAGAGGCACAGGTTTTTACAGTCTGACGCTCCTTTGCTGCTTTGCTACCAGGACGACCTTTCATAGCTGATGGACAGTGAATTTTGGGCTAGTCGAAGTCTGATTTACCTACTGTGACATGACCCCAAACATACCACAACCTGTCCATGATTACACACAAAGACCAAATTTCTCCAGAGCGACAAAAAAGATTGATTAGTAGTTATTACAAACACTTCCAGGAAGAGAAAGTTAGAGTAGAGGGGGATCATTATTTCACGTCGGGTCGGCTTGGTTTAGAAATCTTTTCGTGTTAGAACTGAGTCCATCCAAAAGCTTGTCCACGTTGAGTCGGCTTGCTTTAAAGTACACATTTTTATCTGTGCAGGTGTGTGTGTGTGCGCTTGTGTGTGTTCTCCCAAACGATCATGTTAAGCAGCTGTGAGAGGCCCCCAGTCGCTGGGTGGTCCCACACCCTCATCCATAAATCATTAACCCACTCGGCTGGCCTTGAAGTGTGTTGGGGTTTTTGTTTGACACACTTTGCTGAAGCCAGTAAGTGTCGTGTCAAACCTCAACACGACGGACATAAAAATACCCACCGGCTGATAGATCTAAATCGGATGTTGTCCTAATGTTTGTTTCTTTGTGACAAGCTGATTTCTATCCTTTGTGGCTGTCGTCGAACGTTGCATTTGTTTCGTCTCTGAAATGAGAACAGTCTTTTGCAAACGTGCAACTTCAGGAGAGTCAGTGATCCTTTCCAGAAGGAAAATTGTTGGTATTTCCAGTCCAGTCGGCCGAGACAGACGGACACCAAAAAGTTAAAAAGCTGCAGATAAAACTACACAAACGTGCGGACATGTTATAAAAGACAAGATCGGTTCGCAATCTGATTCCAGTTTTTAACGTCAAATTTGTAATTCAGTGCTGTAAAAGTGTAAAAGAAAAGAAACGCAAAAACGAAACAACTTTATATTTCAAATAAAAACTACCAATTGAAGTGAATATATACTTGTTTTCCTGGAGTACCTTGACATCACGATCAGTGATCCGGCACTTCTGGTTTTCCTGCCTTACATTCATCAGAGCCCGCCTGCGTATTTCTGAGAAAAGTAGCTGAAACAATGCTTATCTTTTACAAGATAAAGTCGAACGTTTACCAGCTATTTTAGGCTTACAGTCGGCCGGCTGTGATTGCGTTTTGGCTCACTTTATCAGTTTTTCCGTCCATTACATTCGCTTGAAAATCTTTTCGCGTAATCGGGACTGCTTGGTTAAACTGAAATCAAGCTAAACGAGGAGCTGGTGTTTTTTTTTTGTTTGTTTTTTTTACCACTGCGTCTTTTTGCAACTTGATTTGCACCCGATTCTCAGAAATTGGTCGATCTGTTTAACAAGCTGGAAGCAGTCGCTAGGTTGTGTCTGTAACCGATACTAGAGATGATAAGGAAAATAACCAAACACACTGATTAAAACACGATTCAATTTACACGAGGGATCTCATAATATCAGGTTATTATTTCTAATCGTTGCCATGCATTTTCATTCCACATCCCTAACCCAGTGTGTGTGTGTGTGCGTGCGCGCGCGTGTGTGTCCTGAAGCAGCTGAGCATGCTCTAGAGGAATTTTGCAGGTCTGGAGATTGCAGGGCTTTGACAGCACAAGGCAACAGAGTGCTCTTAACATAGCTGTTAATCAGCACAAATGTGATTAGGAGGTCGCTTTCCAATATGCACTCACCTCAATACACAAATACAAAAAAAAAAAAAAATTACTTAAGAGGGTGTATTTAAGTAAAACATACAGAAAGGAGAACGTTTGTATGCAAGAGGATTAGAGCCATTGAAAAAACAAGAATTATGTCTTTTTTTCTCAGATTTCTTGACTTTTGATAGGAAGAATAAAGTCAGAATTAGATTAGAAGATTAAAGCCAAAATTTGGAGGAAAAGGTCAAAGAAAATAAATCGTGGCCCAAATGCCCTTGCGTACATTTATATGTCCATATGTACAAATAAACTCCCCGTTGACATTCCCAATATCTGATATGTGCTTCAAAATTCCAAATCATCATCAATTACTGTCAAGTCGGTTATTTTTTACATCCAATTTTTTTACTTTAGCCAAAAAAAAAAAAGTCAGTAGAAGCCAACCCGCAAACTTCACCAGAATTAATTCCCCCTCTCGGGCTGCAATGCGCCCTCCCGACACAGGGGGAACAGGTTTTCACAGGGGGACAGAATTTCGCACAACACCGGCCCCCGCCACACATTAACTCAACTCATACTGGGGTCACGTAGCAAAAACAACGACTCTCTGACTCGCCCGTCAGCGCCATTTCTCAGGAGCTGACATCAGTTGTTTTGACTCCGTCCGAAATCGAACGGAACCGCACCGACCCGCTAAGGTTAAATGCTCCAGCTCCAGAACCAATTGAAAACATGGCTCTCCACCAAGGCGTCCGCGCCGGGGGCCGCCGGGTATCGTCCAAATCCCAGAGACGCTTTTTTTTTTTCCGCGAGATTGGAAGCAAAGCGCTCAGCTGTGTTGGACGGGGATCTTTTTCTTTTCTTTTTTTTTTTTGATACTGTGTAGAGATTGGAAAAGCACAGGGGACGCACAAAAAGCCTCTTGGATTGTATAACTTAATCATGTATGACAGAAGGTAATACAGAAATGTTCAGGGCCCATTCAGAACCGTATTTCACCTCCCGCGCTTCACTGGCACCACTAGTGCTGTTAACACAGCCAAGCCTTGATGAGCTTTAGTTGTTGATTTCGATGATAAAAAAGAAGAAGACTCTCTTACAAGTTACTTCTGCGTTAGCAAAACCCCAAAATAACAATCCTACGGCGAAAATAGCTTTTTTTTTTAAAGAAAATATTATTATTTGAAAGCAGCAGGATATGAAAAACTGTCTTGACTAATGTATATCAGCGGACTGAGTGGAGGGAGTGAATCTTTTCTCGAGCTTGTTTTCAGGTCCCCGTCTCGGGGAACAGCTGTTGCTCATTCTGCTTGGCTGTGCCGGGGAAAAGATCACCAAATCGGGCCGTTTCCAGCCCAAATAGCTTACGCACAATTACTCTGCCGGGGATCTGTGTGCGTTGGCTCGCTGTAGTCCTCCCTTTGTTTTCCTAATAATTAGCTTGTGTTTTCACGGGGGTGGGGGTGGAAAGCCTCTTCAAGGCTACTTCATCTACTGCTGGTCTGTCTGAGCCTCCTGACAACATCAAGCTGTCCAACCTCATCTCCCCTTCTTTTCTCCTTTATAATGCTAATGGCCTGCTTGAGAAGCTCAGGTGTTTTTTTTAATTATTCGACTTAATGCTATTTCTGCATAATTTGTCTTTCTCTTCCAAAAGTTTGACGATCCCCAAACTTGTTTGGGGGCCTCGTTATGGTCGAACCTCCATGACTCGTTGTTGTGTTTCGTCGGGGGTTAATGTGGCACTAGCTGGTTTATGTTCTTCATGGTCATAAACAAAAACACTGCTTCGCAAAAGTTTTCATACTCTCGGTATTTTCTAAATTCGTCATGTTCTATCTAGCTCCTGGTCACAATAGCACATTTTGCAGGACGATAAATTGTCCCAGAAATTATCGCAATAAACGATAATATAGTTATTTTGGATCATGGCTCAATAAGATAAGTTTGCCCTCTCAAAGACCAATAAACTTAAATTTTGTGAAGACCTTAAGAGCAGGAAGATATTTCAAATATCCACATTGAAACATAACTTAAAAACAACGAATAAGACGAGTAGGAAACACAGATAACTGAAATCATAAATAAATAAAGTGAATCACATGACTGTAAAAAAAAATTGATATTCAAAACAATATTAATCAAGAAAATGAAAATGATCTAATTCTTTAGTCCTTTCCCATCCACCTAACAATTATCTACTACTTTGTCTTGGCCTGTTACATACAACTCTATTAAAAAAGGCATTCATTTTCTTTTTGCGCAACTACATAAATACGCAAGAGGCCGGAATATCCTTGCAATGCATTTTTGGGCTTTCATGATTCAGACGTAATTTTACATAAACCTAACCCAAAATGGTTCAAAGCTCATCCGGTTCTAAAGCAAACCCAAAAAGAAACAAAAGGAATAAATCAGATTCAAACTGGGGACTTTGAGGCTTAACGTGAATCCAGTTTATGAGTTCCACTGCTAACTACACTTCCACTGTAAACATGTGGATCGATAGTCTCTGTGTTTGACCAGTGGTCGATACGCTCTGTGGGAGCCAATCTCATTGATTCTCCACCTGCTCGGCCGCCTCAATCACCTTGACCTCGATGGGTCCCGTTGACATGGCCCTGGCTTAATTAAACCGAGCTGAAGCTATGCATCTGATAAAGCTTTGTCACACAGGCAATGACAAAGTGACACATCTGGGAGCTCGCAGCTGTTGCCCGTGGATTTGTACACACATTGGAGATGATAGATGAAGCTCTGTGACTATTGGCTGCATTCTTTTAAGTATCGGAGCAAATACTGCAAGGCAAATGGATAAAGCTACTGAGAAAAGTTGCCGATAAACTTTGACTTTTAGTGCTTCGTTCCGGTTAGAATTTAGAAGGAACTGCAACTTTGTTTCTCTGAAAAGTCCTTTGTGACGTATTGGTTACTTCTGACTGATGGGACTCTCCACTCAAAAGGAACGCGGCGATAAAAGAAATTCAGCAAAAATGCACAATTTGTCAAAACAAACTAAAAATATTACCAGCAGATGGATGACGACATCTATCTGCTGGAAGAACTTTTCAGAACTTTCTGATTAAAATAAATAAATAAAAAGAAGCAAAAACAAACTAATTCAACTGTCGCTAGCAACTAGCATCAATCTGCAATTTCTCATAGGCAAATGCGCTAATTTAAACAATGTCTTTGACCTTTAGTGACTAAGTACTATTGATTGTAGAGCTCAAATCAAAGATGGATCAAATGGCCAACCGCTAGCCTGTGCACTCTTGAGTTCAGCGTTTTCCCTTCGTAATCACTGACATTACAACTGAGCAAAGGAATATTATATTCCCAGGGTGTACGGACTGCACTTACTTGGTGCTTTGCAAGTCAAATCAAACACTCAAAGCACTTTTTACTCTACAGTTCACATTTCATGCACAGTATAAGTCGTGCAACTTGGGGCTGCAATCAAAACCGCAACCCTCCGATTGAGAGACTGCTCGTCTTCCCGCTGAGCCGAAGCTGCCAGTTCTCAATATATTGTGCAAGTCGCACTAGTCGTTCTGAGGTTGCATTCGTTGGTGCTCAGGAGAAATGTTGGGGCGTCCCTGCAAATACGATGCCGACTGACTGCCAAAAAATGGATTGTTCAAGTAGCTACAGTGAGAAATTACTGAAAATTTTGAGAGCAGTATAAACTAAATTACGGTGACTCAAACAAATTATGACGGTAGAAGCTTAATTGTTTTTTAAAGTCTGGGAAACCAAATGTAACTACGTTCCAAAAAGCCAGTGAGAGTACTTGAGACTTTGTGCTAAGCTAACAGTGTTCTTAACTTTTTATCTATTTAAACATTGAAGGGAACATGTCCACTGATGTATTCGTGTTTCTGTGAAACATTTAATGACATACAGACTTCTAGAAGTTCAAATCGCACCTGGGATTTTCATGTTAGGAGGCTTTTGTTGTCTAGTTCTTCCAACTTGGGACATATGTAGCATTAGCATCCCTTCATTTCAACTACTCAAAAAATTTTTTTTAAAAAAACCTGTGGAGGGAGCTCATTACTTCACTTCCATTGAATACTCAAGAGTTTCCCAATAAGTATTACATAAAATGCAACTAATAGCCTTATTTTTCTCTTTCCCATTTATACAGTGAGCCCCTGTCCGTTACATGTTCAGTGTTCACAGATTCACCTATTCAGTTTCATTCAGTGTCACGTCGAAAATATTTGAAAGAAAATGCAGCTTGGCAACCTGAAAAACCGTTTGCACTGAAGCCAATCAAGAAGCCTCATTTCTTTTCCTTGGCACTGATTGGTTGTGCCCGTAAGAGCGGAAATACAGAAACACTGTGTATGTTTCCACTGTGCACGTAAATACATATTGGATTATATGGTGTTGAACTCAAATATTTGTGGATTTCAGCTATTTACAGGTTCTTCCTCAATAATAATCATTTTGTTGCCAGTCTTTGGTTAGGGAACCTTTGCAAAAGATTTCAGTGGAATTCACCTGCTAAAATTTTGGTTCAATCAGCAACATTTTTTTTATTAACATACCTCTGTTCTTTTTTTTTTTTTTTTTTTTTTTTTGGTAGGGTTTAAAAATCTCACCGTATCAACCGTAAACTGTATCAACAACAATCCATGAGGTGATCACTGCATGACAGCCACTGCCATAACTTACAGCGATGCCTCTCTGTTTTTTCCTGGAACCACCGAGATCTTCCACCTGCTGTTCGGTCGACAGAATGCAGGTCCGAGGCGTTCCGCTTCCTCGCCGTTTTTATCCGTCGCCTATTTAGTGTCTTTGGTCTTTGAAGGAAAACCATTCAGAGTTGCATAAAGCTGTCATTACGCCCATATTCTTTACAACCAGTGGGAGAGCAACATGAAGAAAGTTATTCACCCATGGCACTTTGAGACACTAAATTAAATTGACTTCCAAACAGAGGAAAACACAGAATCAGTGGAAACTGCAGGGACTGGCAAAGAATCTGGATGACTAACGACTTCATACTCCCCTCTTTCTTTCTTTTTTTTTTTTTTTTCCACCACTTGGCACAGGTAATCACCAAAGCTCAAGTGCAAACCAGTGTCAGACAATATTGATGTTTAATAGTTGTTCGGCATCCAAAAAAATGAGTAATAAATTCGGAGGACCATCTGTTGCATAAAGTAGTTTAAATTAGTGGAGTGAGTGTCTGTGTTAGAGAGAGAAAGAGGGACGGCAGAGTCTGTAAACATTGTCTGAAAAAAAAAAAAAAGAACGAAAGGAAAAAGAGTGAGATTGGTGTTGAGTTATCAATCCTGTGAAAACGTGTGCGGCGAGCTTTCAGTATACACTATTTGCTCCAAATCATTTCACTCTGAATTCACCTTAAGAACATTATTTTAACAACAGGCTTCGTGTCTTGGATGCTGGTAATTTAAAGCTCCATTTTATAATTATTTTTTTTACATTTATGTGTAAAAACGAAAGCTTTCTTGTTGGATTTTGCTTCGAAATGCTTCTAACTCCTACGTTGAAAGTTTTTTGTTTTTTTTGTGCATATATTTATCTACAGCTTGCAAAGCAAATGCACTTTGGTGATAGTCTCCCACTTGCCCCCAGTGTGGACGGGGCTGTGGGAACGGGGTCACACCTGCACTGCCTGGCAGGGTTTGATAAATGATGTTGCTTTAAACTTTGGAGACCGTCTTTTTTGGGAGCAACTGTTTACCATCCATTGAAGTATAATGGCCGTCTTTGAAGGCTGCAGCGCTCGGGACAGAGGCTGCCCTCTCTGTCTGCCGTTATGAGGAACCGGCCCCCGATTAGCTAATGACACGTTCTGCTTCGATTTGCCCTGATACGATGTAGCAGGCTTCTGACATTATGTCTGGCATTTCCTACTCTGACTGCTCTGCAAGGTCTCTCACAAGTTGTTTTATTTTATTTTATTTTTATTTTTTTTGCGTAGATCATATCAAATAAATCGGTTTGTCGCTGTTTCCCAAGAGTTTTCCTTCGCCATAGCTCCCATGTCCAGGTATTTGAAGGCAATGTACAGTTTTAAAAAAAATGTTTCATGCGAAAGCGTTGAACTTCAGCCTTCAGCTGTGAACACTTTGTCAGTGGTAGTCCAGGTTAGCTGTCTTTTCATGCTAACTTGGAGAAGCCATGACTCGATCCTTTTGCCGTCTCTTCTCAGATGAAGCTGCATGTCATGGACCCTCTTCCCCTTATTTGTCTTTTAGGCTTGAAGCAATAACGTGACATGAGAGCGACAGTCCAGACTGCAGCTATCTCAGTAGAGACAGTTCCTAACCTATGCTGAAAAACACTCGTCCCCCATCCACACACACACACACACACACACACTCTACAAAACGGACTCCTACGACCGTTAGAGCCTGTCTCAAAAACGTTTGGAAGGCAAAGGCAATTTTAACGAGTCACGCTTGTGTTGGTTATTTCACAAAAATAGTTGATTATTTGCACAGGGAATGAAAGTAGGAGGCAGTGCACCAGCCACCATTTTCCGGTGTGAAACACAAACTAGTAAGTGAAAGTGCCAAGTGTCCAGTCAGAGCAACTAAGTAAGCCAGTAAAAACAATTACTTAAGTAGTCATGCAGTAGATGGCGCTGTGTTTGTAGCGGGTCATCCTAGCTTCAACCTCATAGCACAGTAATCCGTCTCCCGTGAACAAAGTGCTCATATAACACATATAATCCTTACCAGAAATTATGCTTAATTGTACAGGCTAAGCACTTTTGATTGTTTTTGTCGTTATCTGCTGGTACATGCATAGAATAAGATCTACTGCGTTGTGGGGGTGTTACAGAAATGTTTCACTCTGCGACCTGCTTTCAAAAGGTTCCTGTGTGAGAGACTCCGGCTGCCGGTGTCGCGTAAACGACAGAAATGTTACGGTTCAGCTGAAGAGCGACTCCGCGTGAGGGGACTGCCCAATGACAACCCCAACCGCCGGAGCTGTTATTGTAATGGAAAACCCTCCGAACTGTGTAGAGTGGAGCTGACCCGAGCCTGGACACACTGCGGGATGCTGGTGGAGAAGTTATTGGAAAAGTTACGCATGTTCCCGTTTGTCATGGTACACTATCCTCTACTTCCACTTGCAGTGCAAAAAATAAAAGTAAAAATCCTTGACCTCTCTGTAAACGTGACTTTACCTTCACACCACACTGCTCACATCAACAGCTGAAGACCACCCTGGTCAGCTTCATTCTGAATTTATACTCAAAAGATTTACTGCATTTAAGATATTAAACTCTTCGCTTCAATAATTCCAAAACTATCCCTTTAAGTTGCAGCTTGACGTGTAAACACACAGTTTGGGTACACAAAGTGGCAACAACAGAACAAAGCTACCCAATTGATGTCAATCCAAGCATGAAGTGGTTTGTGTATTAGCTCATGATTAGCCCCAGCCGCCTGCAGCAAGTGAGACGAGCGTCCAGATTTTTTTTTTCTTCTCTCCTTTTCTAAGGGGATTTCTGCAGATCACAACACACAGACTTATATAAACAGTCATCTTCTACTCAATTCATGTTGATTATCCTTCATGTACACTTGTGGCTTGAGCGTGACTAAAGAATACCAGGCATATCTTCAAACATTATTGTATTTGGATATGTCTTCTTTTTTTTTTTCTTTTTTTTTTTTTTTGCAACTTTACATCAACCGTGAAATGTTATGTGCCTGCAACTACTATATGTTGCCATAAAAAACTGTACACCTTTTGCAACCAGCACGTCTGCTCTCAGGAAGCACCTCTGCGAAACTTTTCCAGCCTTTAATTCATGGGGAATGAGAGGCTTATTCTCGTTTTGCTGTAGATACAAAACCGTCTCCTCTTTGAAATGCCCTCGCTCCCTCGGCTAAACAACTCCAGGGGAAAAGTTGCAACTATAACAAATGGGTTTAAACAACAACATGCAGCAGCAATCTCCTCACAGCACGGCGCATTGCGGTTGCCATTCATCACGCCACCGCAGCATAACGCGGGACTTCCACAACAATTACTCCGGTCATTAAACTCCCGACGCTGTTCTGTCGTTTTCCTGTGTGATAAGGGCGATTACTGGCCAGGCGAGGGCTGATCTGCTCTGATCCGCTCTGCGGTGAGGAGGGAAGCAAACCTCAGCGTTGCCACTCACGGCGGAGAGGCTTCGAAACTGCGGTGTTCGACTGCTCCCTAGTGGCGGCTGGGGGGAACTTCACATCCTAATTGTAATTCAACTTGAAGGATCCCTGCTTGTGATTTCGCATATTTGCTTAAATAACTTCCCGGATTAATATGATGAAGGGGGGAAAAAAATGTGCGACAAATCCTAGAATCTCATTAATTTATTTATTATTTTGTCTCAATTAGTCTGTTCTGATTTAGTCCTTGTTGTTATTATTGTTATTTCAGTAATGTGAAAAACTTTTCATTTTAGTTTGCACTAAAAAACACACACACACACACACACACACACACACCCACACCTGATTTTCAAGAGCAAAAGAAAACAAAAAAGTTTTTTTTTGGTGTTTTTTTTAAAGTTTATACAAATACATATAGCAAAACATGACAAAGAAATCAGTCTACTGTAGAAAGAAATAAGATAAAAATGGATATAAAGAGTCCAATTAAGTAATCTGAAGCACAATGTGTCTGTACCTAAGTATATTTAAAAGTGTGTGTGGTTACATGGCGTAGAACAATTGCAACAATCACGTTTCACTTAAAAAGCATTTCTTCTGACTTCCTTAGTGAATCTCCATAAGTTGGCTATGAAAGAGGGGAAGGTGCATTTAATTTATGCATCATTAAGAGGTTTTAAATCAAGCCAGAAAAAAAAAGATTTGAAAAAAATTAATAAAAAATGCAATATTCCCAATGAATAAAATCTTAAACAAAGTACTACAGTTGCTAAACAACCAAACCTCAAACTAAAAGTTGCAATTCCTCTGATCTTTTGTTTTTGTAAACTAAATCTATGAACATGAGTAAGACTTCCTATTCCTTAATACATTAGAGAATACAAATCAAACTACAGTAGCTAAATATTTCTGACTAACTAGTTTACAAATAATTGCAATCGATCTGGATTTCATTTCTTTAGACAAAATAAGTACAATTAATCTATTTTAGGTTTCTGTCCATCAAAACCACAACAATACTTATAAATGGACTCTGGGTCATCGAATTCTCTTCAATGAAGAGAGAAGGGTGATAATTAGTCTTTTATTTTATTTTGTTTGGAAGGTAATCAATAGTTTTAGTCATTACTACATAAAACGTTCTAGAAACACGAAGGATGTTGATGGAACATAAAAACAGTAAGTTTAGAAAAAGAAGTCTGAAAATAAATCCGTGTGGAATCCCACATTTGACAAACTAGTTGTGATTACGATTAGCCTAACAATTATACATTGTCAGGTTTTAGATTAGTTTAATTATAAAGCAATTTGTAAGTTCTGTGCAACCGATTCTTGTGATAAAACGTTTTAGCTGACTGTGGAAAGCCTCGTATGAATCAAGCAAGATTCATTACGACTTATTACTGAATTAATTTTAGAAACTTACAAAAGCACTGTCTTTTCTGTGGAATGTTTTTTTTATTTTGCAAATTTTTTTTTTTTGTATCTATCCTGAGCTTAGCTTATAGCCACACTCTGATCCTTTCATTCACTGACACAACCTAGTGACTATACAAGAGAGAAGAAAGCCAAATAACCAAGAGTCCTCCGCTTGTTTATTCCATGTTATTCTCACATACTTACAATTTTACACGATAATATTCCTGTAACGTTCAGTTCATCCCGGTCGCCATGTTACCTCCAAATAGGACAAATCAATAAAACGGCCTCGAGGTAAATGTTTATCAGCTGTGATAAAATCCTTCATGACCCCACCCCCAAAAAAACCCTCTTGTAAATGATGCAAAAGCTGAATCTTTCTACTTCCTTGACAGTCTGGTGCAGTATTTTACTCTCTTATGCTACATCATTCACATCATCGTAAAAAAAAAAAAAAAGAAAAGAAAAAAAAAAGCAGAGGGCCCCCCTCATCTCTTTACAGGACCCAACGCTGCCGTTAGCCTCAGGCACTCACATCAAGCCCCTTAGCCCTTCCGGCCCCATGCTAGCCGTAAACCTCGGCTCTGAATGCACGAGGCGAAAGAGATGAGAGGGGCTATTGATGCGCCATAAACCGTTATTTTATCGCATCGACAGAGGAAACGAGGTGTGTGGGGAAAGACGGCTGCAGAGAAGCAGCTGATTTTGTCTCTTAAGAGCCCTGCTTTGTTTGCTCGTTTGCAACTACAACAGAAAATAAATAAATAGAAAAGGGAAAAAGAAATGAATTGCGTTGTTTGGGAAAGTGTGAGGATAATATTCAAAGATGGGAGAAGGATATTTTATCCAGATCAGCAAGTCAGTTGCAACCCCTATAAATAACATTGCATTGTTTTTCCAGTTTCACATTAAAATAACATTTTAATGTATGTTTTATTGTCTTTGTGTGACAAGAATTGATTAAAATATAGCTGGAATGGATATAAATATACACATTTTATAACTCATGTGTGGCTTTAAATTATTCACATATCGGCATTGAGGATGGGCTATATATATATAATCCAATGAATCCAGGGGCGGATGTAGAAGATAAAAGCCCCTGGGCTGGAGCCAGTTTGGTGGCCTCTTCTCAACCCCCAAAAATTTTTATTATATTAATATATATATATATAAATGCTTTTACTCATTCAAACTACAGATGTGCTTGAACTTCATACTTTTCAAACATTTGAACACCACATGCAAAATGAGCCCATGACTTCATTATTAAGAGCAATGTTTGTATAATGTGCCACCATTTTCCAAAGTCTGGCTCACATCGAGACCCTCGAAATGTACTAATGAAGACATATGTGTTGTTGTTTTTGTTCTTCCATTCTGTAAGCTGCATGCAACTAAATCTGTCCAAGATATTTCCATAAACCCACAACAACTGTAAGGAGACATCTGACTTTTTATGGGCCTGTCCAGCTGCTGAAGGTCCACAAACAGACAGAGTGAAGCCTCCGCTGTCTCCCACTTCTTCCAGCACAAGTGAGCGTACGTGTTGCATGTAGCCATCACTCACAGGTAAAAGAAACCGCCTCTCAGTGACCTTGCATGTCTGCACACGAAGCTGTTTTCTTTCTCTTCTTCTTCTTAGACGCACACACACAAAAGTCCTGAGGGCGATCATTTGTCATGTGGAGAGGAATCTTCAGTCATGCTCCTTTACGCTGAGGGCTCAGACTTGAGGCATTCCTCTGGAAATTTATGTCCAAACAGCTGTGGTCCCATCCGCCTCTGTGTGGAGTGAGAGGAAAATGCCGTCCCAGGAATTACGAGGGGCATCCAATCCATTCTACACCTCCAATCAACCTCCCGAGTGTTCGCATAAGCACATGCAGGCCATTTTCTGTGTGCATTTTCCCGCTTTTTTTTTTTTTTTTTTACTTTACTGTGTGTTTGCAGCTGCTTGAAATCTCATGTGTGTGTGTGCTGTGAGCGCGAGGGATTCGGTTGTTCTGGACGTTCGGCTCTTTGATGGCCGGACGGTTATCCCGGGGCTTTGTGCATCGGAAGGCCACGGCTTTGGAGCGGGGGATCAGGGGGGAAAACTTGATTTCACATTGCAGCCATATGGACTGCTGTGTTTTTCTTTAAAAAAAAAAAAACCGGGAGGTACGCTGTAGGTCACGGTAAAAGATGAGGTCTTTACAAGTTGGTGATGTCATCAGAAAGCTGGTCTGCACCTGGGGGGGAGGAACAAAAAGAATCTATATAATTATAGTTGTTTTTTTATTAATTTGAAGCCGTTGAATCCACTTTCAGACGTAAACACCCGCTAGGATTTGCGGTCAGCGGGAAAATTTCCACTGCGACAGACGAAAGGCCGACGATTATTACACATAGATTTTATTTTCTCTGTAAATTAAACACAGAGGCGACAGAATGGTAGCGTAAAGTATGCAAACTCGACGAAGCGTAATGATGATGATGATGATGACGTGAGGGGTTTTGGTGATGGGGGCTCAAGGCCTCTTTCTGCATGTCTGCGGCGTACCGTCACTGTCTCTCTGTTTATGGCCAAACCCTGCAGGAATGTAAAGTGCTGTACAATCAGAGCTTTGTTTTCCTTTGCGTCCCGACATGTCCGGGCGCTACCGCTTTTGTTGGCTTTATGGATTCTGGAGGAAAGAGAGGGAAAAAAAGAAGAAAAAAAAGGAAGAAGAAGAAATTAATAGCTGGAGATCTTGACCAAACTCTTTCGTATTTGGAATAATATGGAACGGGTTTGGGATGTGGCATCGGAATGAGGAGCAGCGCTGTCTGGATAGAAATGTGTTCAATTAATTAAGTTTGATAACATTGCAAAAAGTATTCATGTACCTTTAATTTTTGCACGTTTTTCATCTATTCAAGCTTGATTTTCAGTCATAAATCTGCAAAGAAAACCGTATTTTATAGTAGGACGGAACGACAAAAGGTCTTTCAAATATTTTAAAAACAATAGTTATTGAGCTACTACTTTACATAACCTTTTGGATTATTTATTTATTTATTTTAGCATACATCTAGCACATGAGAGTCCAACTCGATTTCATTTCGGGCCACATCAAGGTCATTAAAGTCCTCTATGGGCAAAATGTATTGATGAAGCTGCTTATTGATAAACTGTTGAAGTACTGTAGCTCTCTCTGCGTTCAGTGAGTACTTAAAAATAAATAGCATCTTTTCACAAATATAAATAAACATGTATTTGACTTAACTGACGAGTTTATATTTTCAGGGCCACATAAATAGCTACGGCGGATCGGATTTGGCCCGCCAACCTTGAGTTTGACGCGCGGCTTGCGAACCTAAAGGTTCAATTTCCCAGTCTACTCGCATTTTCTTCATTGTATTTAAATCAAAATATTTCACTGTGCTGTTCTATCACATGGATCTAATTTAACTGAGACTAAGGTTCTGTTGGAAAGGCTGTCTTTGTCCAGTTTCCAACCTCAAAAACGATTTCTTAAAGTATTGTCCTGTATTTAGATCTAATCATCTCTCCCTCAACTCTGCCCATGTTATTCCCACAGCATGATCCTGCCACCACCACGTTTCGCCAAGCGGATGGTCTTTTCAGGCTGTCGTAGCGTTAGTTTAATTTTGCACGCTGGTTTCACTTCAGGATGGTCACATTTACGGATATTCAATTGTATTGAGGAGACTTACAATGAGAAGTGATTGCACTGGGTTTTATTTAGCAGCATCAGAGTAAAGGAGACTCATAATGATCAACTTATTAGACTTTTCTCTGTAAATGATTTTTAGAACCACGCATTTCCGCCCACTTCACAATTTCACCCCACTTTGATTGTGTCTGTTGTAAGGATCTGCAACCTTTGCCATTTTTTGACCTGCATGGAACATGTTCAGATCCTTAAATGTTACCTGATTTTCTGATAAAATCTGCTACAGGACATTTGTTGTCATTTATAAAAAAGAAAATAAAACATTTCATTTGTTTTATTTTCTCTTAATGTAGTTTTTACAATCAAGAAATACATAAAACTCTTGCAGAGAATTGTTGTATTTTCTTCTATGCATGAGATGCTGATATTTGTGGAAAGTGATGTAAGAAAAAGCGCAGCCTTTCCAAACTAATGATAAATATAGATATTTATATATTACTGGTACTTTTGTCGTTCTGTTGAGGAGATTCAAGCAATTATTCCACAAAAGGAACCAACAGAGCATCTGTTAAAACCTGAATGTAGAATTCATTTCATCTACATTGAACAACATTACATTTTTTTTTGTTTTGCAGATCTCTGCTCTGCCACACGAGGTCTGAATCAAATGTTTTTGGATGGAAAGTGACAATATATGAAAAGCTCTGCTTGTGGTTTTTGTCTCTGTGCTACAAGAGGAGATTTTTTTTTAATTATTTGCGTATTGATAAAGGGCAAAATAAACAGCTTTTTTCTTATTATTCAAGCATCAAGTTACCTCAAATTACCAAATTGAACCTGACGGGAATTCGAGAAGTTCAGTCGATGTGGTTATAATCGATCAGTGGCAGGTCTCAGGATTCACTATAATGACTCTGTGATTCCAAACAGTTCAGACAGAATGAGAAAGATTTCTTTATTTATTTCCGTTTCCAGGAAAAGCCTTGCTCTAATCGTCCTCAATTTGAAGCATATTAATGCGATGAGGTTTGTGTTTGCAACAGAACACGCTGCAGGTTTTATTGCTTTTTTTTTTCTTTTTTTTTTCCACTTGACTCTTTTAAATGACACATTTCGACCTTTAAGGTTTTGGCTTTTGACGTCTGAGCCGTGACTACGTGAGCCGTACTTAAACGACAATCTGCTCTGTGTAAAGACGCGGGATTCTTTCGACGGATTCAGTCGTGGTGCAGTTTAAATCTTTGCATCCAACAAAATCAGCCTGATCAAAACAAAATCCACAGCATGATTAAAAAGATTTGAATGTGGAAAAACAATAAACTCAGACTCCCGAGTCGTTTTCTTCAACTTAAACGCTGATTGTTTGTGACCTTTTCCTTCGAAACTGAAATATAAACCTTCCGCTGATTGATTTGAAAAATGTTCTTTTTTTTTTTTTTTTTACACAGATTCATTTGGAAATTTGCTTAGAAACATATGAATGAATTTGCTACTTAAAAAGGAGGCCAAAGCGGCCGGGTTTCACGTCTATTTTCAAAGAGAACAGGGGGGAATATCTTCGTTTGGCCTCAACGTGTGACGCAATGTAAACGTCCACCGCTCACAAACGGCATAAACAAACAACAGCGGGACAAACCCGCTTCGTCGGCCTCCACGATTTCAACATTTTAACGTTTGTTTGTTCGCATCCGCTCGAAAATGCTGACCCGGTTCCTTCACAGCGAGAGCACATGTGTGGAAGAGAGCAGGGAAAGGGAAACATTTCAAGAAGGAGCCGAGAAATGGAAAAAAAAAAAAAAAAAAAGGTATTTTTTCCAGCATGCAGGCAGAGCAGTTCATCAGGCTGATGCACGTCTTTGGATGGAGCTAAAAACTTGGATGGAGCTAAAAACAACAACTTTGTGGAAAATGCAATGCAGAGCTGAAGAGGGGAGTCTGGGCTAAACAAATGTCATATTTGGATGCCGGGTGGATGAGGATGGAGAAATGTGATGAAAAAGATGCATTCCTGCGAATTTGCCTCACCGGCTCACCGGTTTCCTGGCCTTGATTAGAGGGATGCAATGATTCGTGGAACGTTAAGATTAAGATCTCGGCTGTCCAGCTGACAATTACCAAAAGGAAACTGTGAGCGCCTTTATCAGAAGTGACATTGGTTTTTATAAGAGGAAGTGCGATTATAGCCTGCACTTATCCACTCAAGCTGCAGTGACAGCAGCACTTTCTACAGGTCACCACTGTGCAATTTAAGAGGCTGCAAGGTTTAAATCTAATATGGCTAAATGCAAACTGCTCGATTCGCAATGCTTTGCGAAAGTATTTACGCTTCTTAAACTGAAATTGACTGCATTTTGCCACAATTGAAAACATTAAAGTGTCTTATTGGGGTTTTATGTGTGCATAAAGGTAAAGTTAAGCAAATTGTTGCATTTACAAAAAAAATTTTTTGTATTACTAAACTACACAAAGGTGGACTGTATTTACTAAGATACAAGACCTCTAAAGATGTGCTGGCTATATTTATTTAGGGGATTTATATCATCCCTTAATAAAATCATCGAACGGATGTGTACAAGCTGTCTAGACCATCGGCCTGATGGTGAGGATCACCTAATAACTTGATGGTTACTAGGTGAGGAGTGAATTGAGCAGGAGGCCCCTGACAAGTCTGGAGGAGCTGCAGAGATTCACAGCTTACGATGGAAAAACAATTTTGGCCTTCATGAAACAATGGAAACTAAAAGACGTAGTTTCAGTTTTGCAAAAGTCCTGCCAGGATGCCCTGTGAGCGTTAGCTTCTGGGCGTGGACCCCTTTATAAAATCCATTGGCAATATGTAAAGAACATAAACTTTTAGAATGTTTTTTTTCTCACACTTTTATTCACTGTTGAATACTTATTACATGCATTTAGTATGAGTGCTACCACATATCTTCTGGTTTTAGCTAGCTTTAGCATGCTTTGCAGCAGGACGGTTCCTCGGCTCCTTAGCGCTTGCTAAACCAGCATGAGGAGCAAAGCAGCTCCATAAATTTGGCGGTCAGCCAATCAGAAAGATGAGCGCAGCAGATAATATACCATTAAGTTATTTTAACTTATATTTTGTAATGACGGAACAACAGATTAGTTTATCATTTAAAAAAATAAAAAAAATTTCTCATCTTTCCTCCAGCTGTTTATGGGCCTCCTGGTAATTTTCCAGGTTCCAGGTTGTGAGGAATGGAGATAATTAATATACTAATTTATATGCTCAGTATATTGAGTCATAATGTTCTGCATCAGTGTGCACAATGTTGCAATCGACTTTTTAATGTTACGCTTTGCGCATCAGCAACGTGTTTGTCGAATTGAATCATTTGAGACATTTTTTAGCTCCTGAGATATTAAAGCTCACCCAGAGCTTCAGAGACCTTGTGTATCATAAAGAGGAAAATGTACATTAATCATAATCAATATCCTTCGCAATTTTCCAATCGTTCCCTGCGATTACTCATTAAAAAACAATGGAGTTTTTTACTAATTTACTGAAGCAATAACTTTTAAAGTATTATTCGAAAATTGTTAACAGAAGAGCAAGAACCAAACCGCTTGTGGAACCACTTACCAGCTTTTGGCATGTTCTCTATTTTTTCCACAATTTTATCTTTTGCATTGAGCTCCAAGTCTTTGAGACCAGAAGGCCTCTTTGTCATCACTCTAATCTTTAGCTCCCTCTACAGGTTGCCTATCAAATTCAGGCTGTGCAACTTCAAAGGTGTAAAGGCAAAGAGGAACATGTTGGTGACATTAAAAGCAATATGCATTAAATTCTTATTTGGATATGATATGAATAGTTTGGGGCTCAGCTGTATGTTGTAAAATAATCTTTAAGGCATTCATGTTGCCGCTGACTGGAATCTGCATGCCCTAAATATAAAATATGAAAACCTCAGTAAAAAAAACAAAACACTTGATCCGATAGAATTATATTATTTTTTTGTATTATTCGGAAACTTCAGAAATGAATAAACGTGGGGCAAAAAGCATAACACAAGCACCCAAAACTTTTTTTTTTAAGTGTACATCTCTTCAGATCACATGAACGTTAAAAAAAAAGTTTTAAACCAATACAGGAAAAAGAATGAACAAATAAAAACAACCAACCATTTATATGTATAAATATACATATATTCGAAGTGTATTCATAGAATTCACTTCAAATTAAAGAGATCTAAAGTAACGTCTCAACAGCAGCACAACTCGACAAGCCGAGCAGATAAATTAACATTTTGTTAATCTCTAAAACAGCCAGTGAACATTAGAAGTTCGACGTCCAAGGGTTGAATTAAAACGAACTCCCCTAAAGTGAGACAAATATTTGCCGTCTCTTGACTTCATCTTAGCAGTTTGATCATTTACTTCCGTATCAATCACCCCGCCTTCAGGAAAATCACGCGATGAGAGCAGACTGAGCGGCTCTTCCTCAGGCTCAGCTCTGTTTGGGGCGTTTTCTCTGGGGCGCTTCAGAGGGAGCATCGGCTGGCTTCTTGAACGCAGCTTTTTTTAACTCTTTGTCGTCGGGATCAAAAAGGGCGTTCCTCAAGAAACGCGAAGCGGCTCCCTTGTCTAGCCGCGCCGCTTTCTTCTTGTCGGTGAGCTCTCTGACTCTGTCCATGTAAGTCTTTATGCGCTCCTAATGAAAACAGAAGGAGGGTGATGAGAAGATCGCCATGGCTACAGAGAAAATCTCAAAAATGTTAAAGGACGCACATACCAGCTCCTGCTTGATTCCATGTTCTCTTGGGTTTATTCCCTTTGTCACCAGATACACTGCAAAAAAATATGAAAGTTAACACAGTTTCTTATATGTATATATTTATATGTATTTATATGTATTTCTTATATGTTATTAATGCGTACTTCATGGATACATTGGGCTACTTTTACATGTATATTCAATCAATACACGGCATTAGTTTTGCATTTAACAAGTCAACATCATAATGAATATATTTATCAATATAAGTAAATGAATAACTTACTCCAAAATAATGAATTAAGAGTATAGACAGACATCAGGTCCAGCTTGGCTTGCTCCAAAGGATCCAGCTGCAATGATGATTTCATAATAGTGATTACAGCTATTTCACCCAAAAGTTACATGAAACATGCACGTACAGAAAGAAGTCAGAATCAGGGAATTTTCAGCTGAAATATAATTTTCGTAAATCTAAATTGAAGGGGTTAAAATGTTTATCTCAAGGCTTGAGGTGCTAGACTCAACAGATTTAAAAACTGGCTCAGAGTTTATGCGTTGTGCTGTGATTTTGGTCTCCACAGTACACAACAAGCATCACCTTCTCCATCAGGTCGTTCCTGGACATGGACATCAGCTTGTCCAGCATGGTTTTCACCGCGTTCACCGAGGAATCGAACGTGGTCAGCTGTTCGTCTATCTCCTGCGGGTAGTCCTCGGTTGCCGCTCCCGCTGCCATGTTTTTCTACAAATGAACAAGTCCCAAAACGTTCAGAAATCCCAGCTGTAGCTCTATGAATTAAGTGTAGCAGACAGGAAGCAATGCTACACTAGCTACGTTGCTAGTTACCAGACGCAGCTAACAGAGGGTACACGTTTTAATAAAAACACAAAGTAGATAAAAGAAAAGGGATTACAATAGCAAGATGTAAACGGAGTCTATTGGTGGTTCATTAGGCATTACAAGAAAGTGTGGTATTTACCTTTTCCAAGATGCTTCACGTTCTAACCTTCGAGCCGGAAGTGAATAACAACTTCCTGTGAATAATAACCTGTTTTACTTTCTCTACTGCCCCCTGCCGTTTGGGAGAGTCACTGTTTGCTTGTTCGCTGCTTTACTTTTTTTTTTCGTCGCAACTTTACGTTATTTACATTAGCTTAAGTGGCTATTTTTAGACTTTCTAGCTGATAGCTATTTCCTTGTGTCGCGTTTTCCAGCCACTCCAACGCATTTAGCCATTTGGCTAACTTTACTTTAGTAATTAAATTAAATTGAATTTTATTTTATTTCAAATTAATCTTACTTAGAAGATTTTACTTGTAAAATCTCACTTAAAAAAAACGTAAAGATAAAGTAAAAAAAACAAATAAAAAAAAAAGTGGAAGACTGTCATTTTCGCGGAAGGAAGAGTAAACCTGATGTGGTTGCCTTGGTAACCAGGAACGTCATTATGTGTAAAAGAGAAGAGCCGTAGTATTTTACCGTCGTTGCAGTCCTCACAGACAGAGAAGGCTTGAGCCATGGACAACTGTGATTTGGAGAAGCTCACTGTCTCTGCTGGGAAGCTGCAGCCAGACTTCTCACCACAGGTCACAAGCTACAAAGTGACAGTGGAGAGCAGTGTCAACGAAGTGACTCTGGGCCTGAGCACCAGTGACTGTGGAGCGTCATACAGCATTGTGAGTGTCACTCTGAACAAACTTACATTCATGTATCATTATTACTACTACTACTAATTCTTAAAGACAATTCTTTTTATTTCAGTTCTGGGGTTTCTTGTGTTGCAGCTGACTGGTGATCGTTCCAGGACTGTTCCACTGAAGGAGGGGATAAGCAGAGTGGAGATTGAAGTGGTTGCCGAAGATGGGACAGTGAAGAAATACAGTGTGGACATCACTAAGCTGTCAGCAAAGGTTGCAGAGCTCAGTGACCTGTCTCTGGAAGGGGATATTCCACTTCACCCAGCTTTTGCCACCAAAGTCCACGAATACAGCAGTGAGTAGAAACTTTATTATTCTTGTCAGACCTGATGTATGTCCCTTGATTTTGGTTTGTGTCCAGATTCACATCCAAAATAACTAAAAAGTAGCTTACTACTATTATTATTATTATTATTATTATTAATTAATTAATTAATTTATTTCTATTTCACTATGAAACTAACTGTCCTGGTTTATTTTCCTGCAGGTTTTGTCCCATTTCACTGTAATTCGGTGACAGTTCAAACCAAGGTTCCAGACAGCCTCATTAAAGTTGCAGTCAATGGTCAAAGCGACTCTCAAACTGTCTTACTACATTTTGGAGACACCTTGGTGGAGATCTCTGTCTGCTCACCAGATGGCAGTGTTACGCAAGTACAAAAGTGTTTTTGTAGATGGTTCAATGTCTCATGTGCAACTGGTATACTGGTTTCAGTGTATATTTATTTTCAAATTGCTACCATTTACCTTGTGAACCCCTAAATCATACTTTAAAAAAATCTGCTCAGTTTAAAGTCTCCCGCCTCTTGAAGTCGACATAAACAAAATTTCGGGGTGTACTTTGTTAGGGCCATTAAAGTTTCACAAGGCTCTGCAACGTTTATCACTAAATAATGGCCGTCTCACTTTTGCAGGCCTACACGGTGTGTGTGACGCGGGAGCTGATTCCCGTGGCTGTGACCTTCTCTGAGGGGAAGCATCAAGTGGAATATGAATGCCCCGTGTCCCTCAGTGCTCTGTACAGGCCTGTGTCTGTCCACCAGAGGTGAGAACTGAGTCAGATACGAGTTTCATTCATTCAGAAAAATTTTCACAAACAAGTGCTTCAAAGTGAGATCAGCGACTTAATAGGTCCCCCACACCACCAGGGGGCCCCAGAGGGCACCAAGCTAATGTGATAAAAATTCAAAATAACATTGAATAATACAAATGAAATGCTATTTGGTAAAAACGATGTCTACATTGTTTTTATAGTTGGTAAACAAATAAACAGGTTGATTCTGTTTTTCTTGTGACAAAGCAGCTAAAAAGAAACTTCAAAGCGGATACAGGGGAGGGGAAACAGATATTGCTAATATTACTACTAGACAAACAACAAAATAAACCTCAACAACAGTTACAATATGTTTTCGTTCATTTTTGACTATTTTAACAGCTTTTTTTTGTCAAGGAGAAATTATAACACAACTTAAAACGTATCTGAATTTCGTAAGCAGGAGTTTAATTCATTCTGGATTTTCAGAAGTCCAACTAAAAATCCAGCCAAAATTAAATTAGGAACCACACAAAGCACGTTTCTCTGCAACTTACAACAAGCCAAGCATCCAAATGTCAATAATTACAGGCGATTGTCATACTACTTTGCAGTGACCCGAAGAGCATCTTCTCAAGACCTTACATCGAGATGCTGGCCCGACGGTCAAAGGTCGACCCGTTTACCGGTTCTGTTCTGGGAGACGGCTGGAAGGTCTCTGAACTGGACCTTGACAAAACGATGTCAGCAGCTCCGGTCCACTGCTTCTTTCGTTACCGAGGTACAACTTCAAAGATTTATTTAAACCTGCGGCTGAATATGGTTTGAGCAACGGAAAAGAAGAACTTCACACTAGGGACTTTTAGGAACTGTAAATATGCTAAATAAAGTGTTCACTGTCACTTCTTGGATCCTTAAAGATTGATGTTCCCATTCTTCCCCCTTTAGAGTAGCTCTACTTGTTGCAGGTGCTTGAATAACGGCATTGTTGATATGCTAGATGCTCTCTCTGACTTCTCCTCTTCCTCCAACCTATGATATCATGTTTCATGGTGGTAGTGTAGGCAAAGATTATGTTGCGCTAATGAAAGGGATATTATTACTTAACTAAACGCGTAGCACCCGGCTACTTATAGTGACACAGGTTAATTCTGTAAAGTTGTTCAATAAAAGGTTTACACACACCCCTATAGTTGTGTCTACAACTTCCGATTTCTGTGGTTTATTTTTGCCTTTTTTGTGTTTTGATTTGACAGGATGTGACAGCGTGATGCAGCTATCAGAGCTCGGGTCGCACGCCCTGGACTGTCCACACAAACCCACCGGGGAGCTGGATGTGAAGGTCAAGATGAAAGATGAAGCAGAGTTCAACGATTGTTATTGGCTTTAACTCTGCTCATCCTTTATTTACAAGTCAGAGTTCCTCTCTCAGCTTCTCAATGCCAAAGCAACATTTGCTACGTGTGGTTCTGATATGAGTTGTTGATGTCTGCGTCTTTAAATGTTGGAATCTGCCGTGGTGTTTTTGTCAGTTTTCAATACTAGTAAAATCAGCGCCTGTTCTTTCAGGATGTCATAGAGACTAGGTGGTATAAGGAGTACTTTGCAACACCTGCAGGTTTGGAGATAGAGACAAAGCATGTTTGCACGGTAATTATCTCCTGCTTTCTTGTTTACACTCCACAGATTTCACTGAAATGTATAGTCTGGACAAGCTTCCCACAAGAGTTTTATTGCTTGAATAATTTAACCATTCATCCATTTGTGAGGTCAGACACTGACGTTGGAAAGGAAGGCCAGGTTTGCAGTGTCTAATTCATCCTAAAGACGGCCTTTCCGCTGCTTTGACCCTGCTTTGTGCACCGTTAGTCGTAACAGAACAGGAAGTGGTCATCCCCAAACTGTCCCCACAAAGTCTGGGAATTTTATAGATGATCTTTACCAGATTCCTTACTTCCACATGCTGGATCAAAGTCACCATCATCAGTTCCTTGTGTAACTTTGCTTGGTTTTTAGCATTGATAGTTTAGCCTGCGCTGCTTGTTTTCTACAGGTGCGTAACTGGGAGAAAAAACTCCAAATGACAGAAGAGGAGAGCACTGTGGATAACCTGTGTGCTCTGGCTGAGGAGCATCTGAAGCTCCACAGGGTACACCTGCTGAAACAAGGTACGTTTTACTTAAGGAGCTACTTATGTAGTTTTTTCTTGATTCTACTGGTCTGTCAGTCGCCAGACTTGTCTGAAATGTAACAGAGCTTTCTATAAAATGCTGGCTCAGTTACCTGGTGCTTGGTGACCTGGTTGGTTTGGGTGGACTTTGATGCCCTGAAAAGTTTAGTTGTGTCAAAAAAAAAAAAAAAAAACCCAAACTGACAAAGGGATAAACATTTTTTCCACACTTTGTATGGATTACTAAATAAAAATGTCAAAACTCTGATATACAAAAAGCATAAATGATTGAAAATGCTACATTTACATGTGTTTTAGAGGGATTGTGCTATTTAAGTTGAATCTTAGATTTTCACAGTAAATTCATGGCACATTGAGTGGTAGTGTAAAATCACTGATCCCTTATTGACTGCCTGGTTACAATTCTTGACCATGAGAATAAAAACCACCCTAACGTGTATGCAAAATGCAAGATTTTTCCATTTATTTAAAGAAATAACAGGGTGCATATTTCAGAACATGGTTACAAAATACATCTGCTCCACCTACCTGGGATCAGATAACACTCTAGTCACAAAGCTTTCCTACAGAGACAAAGACAGTGGGTTGTAAGCTTTATATTGTAAATACCAATGTTGGGATCAATCAATCAGATTGATGTCACTCTGTGACTGGAACTCCAAACACCTATTAAACTTAGTTCTTTCTTTCTTTTTTCCCCCATTCTTTCCGCAATAAATGCAAATGCAGCAGAAATGACATGAAATATTCTCCAATATTCCACAGCATGTTTTTACGTTTACAGGAGGAATAATTTCTGCAGTTTAATCTCGACAGAAAAGCACATCAGAGACAGAATAGATTTACAGAAACTGCACTGAAAACCTCCCGTTTTACTGGCCGGGCTCACTCCCGAGCCCACGTTCATGTCATCTCAGCCGCAGCTATTAAAAAAACACACGCAAATGGGCCCATTTGTGGTCGCCTCCGAGACATCCTCTTTCGTCTAATGTGCCAGGGACTCTAGTTACCGCTCAGGATCCTTTTTTTTTTTCTTCAGCTGTGTTCGCCTCGTTAATTGTTTGATGACTCACAGAAGCGACATTTTAGACTGATCCCAGATGACCGCTGAAACTGAGCAGAGAAATAGCAGCAGATCCAGCGAGAGAGAGAGACACAGACCTCTTAAAGCTTAAGCAGCAGCAGCAGCTTTGTGTTTTTAAGAGGCTGAGTGGCTTAAAGAGATGCTCAGTTTAACTCCACCGGGGTCATATTGCTGCAAAACAAAAAGGCTGTGTCATGCTACTTAAGCACATTAAATGTGAAACGTTAAAATCTGTTTATGCTTCGTGTCCTGTAAGTTTATATACTACAATATGTTACCAAAAATGGCAAGAAATTCCAAAACTGTAGTGATAAGATTTACTACACTCATATGATTTTATCAAGAAAATATTATAAAGATTTTTACCTCCATTGCTGAATTTCAACCATAGAGAATAAAATTATATACCTTTATTTCTTCTTCTTTTTTTTTTTTTAGAAATACACTCAAATATCTAGTGCTATGAGTATACAAGTTAGAATGATGAATAAAAATGATAGCAGATTGTAGTTTTTAATTTCCAGGTGAAACAAAACCAAAAAATTGTAAACACTGATATACAGCAGCCTACTTTGTTGTGGATGATTAGCTTTCTTTGATATGTATTTTCATATTTTTCTTGGTTATCTTTAAGTTTAATGTCGCTGTCTTTTAATGAAGTGTCCAATCAAGAACTGAGTTTGCAAATGAGCCTGTGCCTAGGAAACCTATGTACAAAGCAACGGCTGCTATGTATTTTATTTTTTCTTTTTAACATCTGACATTGTTTAATGTCCTGACCATGATGAAATAAAATTGAATTGAGTTGAAAAAGTCTAATCAAAGTGCAGACCCGAATCCAATTGAGAATCAGGGGAATTGGTTGCTAATCATCCACAACAAAGTAGGCTGCTGTATATCAGTGTTTACAATTTTTTGGTTTTGTTTCACCTGGAAATTAAAAACTACAATCTGCTATCATTTCAGCACCAAGTGGTCCAGAAGTACTGACTCAAGAGGCTCGCATAGAATTAGCAGAAAATACATCACACTTTTAATTTTGTTAGACGTAGAAAGCACCTTAGCATTAGTTGTTTTTTTGTTTTTTTTAACCCTTTCTGCAGGCGAACGGTTGAGGAGTGAGAACGCGGACGCTCTGCTGCACCTCCTGGACGAGGCGGCTGCTCATTATGCATCAGCTATCGCCCTCAGTCCCAAAAATGCCAACCTCCACTTTCTGCTGGGTCTCGTTTTGGAGGCGCACCACAACACCACCCAGGTTTACGGCTCTCCGAAAAAGGTATTCATTTGGAAATTGTTGTTATGAAACAGTGTTATCTAGACTTTAAACTGCTACCAATTAGTCCATGCCTGATCAATTTTGAAGTTTTAGTTGTTTTATGAAGCTCAATCTTATGATTAAATTCTTTGTGGTAAGTTTTATATCAGCAGAAAAACATGATTTACTCATTCTTTTTTTTTTTGTTTTGTTTTTCATTTCCTCTTCTCTAGGCTGATAAGGACAAAGAGGAAATAAGTGAGGCCAAGTCTTCGGCGCATCAGGACGACATCCTGGCTGTGTGTAAGCTGCATGGCTTCCACGGCATGCCGTCTGTGGAGAACCAGCTGCAGGCCTTGGATAAGGAGTATCACCAGCTGAAAGATCAGGGACAGTTCAGCAAGTCAGACTATGTGCAGACCCTTTACCTCTGGCTGTCCAAGCATGCTGCAAAGGTAACCCTTACAACTCTAAAAATTATCAGGTGTTGCCGCGGTAACAAACAAAGTAAGAAAAACACGAATACAAGTCACTCGTCTTGTAGCTCAGGATGTAAAACCTGAGATATGTTTATAGATTCGCCAGAATGTATAAACATTATATTGTATTTTTACTAGTCTACACATTAAAGTCATTTTTGTACCTGCACAATTTCCTTTTTGTTGTTATTTTAAAGAGGCAGTATTATGTAAAATTGACTTTTTTGAGCTTCTCGTGATGTTACGATGTTATTCCCTCATCAGAAACATACCCGGAGTGTCGCTTTGATTCTTTCATACATGTTTTTAAAATCCTTTAATCTCCTGTGGCAACCGTTCAGCTGTGCAAATCACCTGGGTGGACCTAGTCCCGCCTTTCTGAGCTTCCGCCTCACAGAGCTGCCCTTTCCCACAACTTCCCCATTCAGCTCCTTCAGACTAGCCAGCAGCAATTAGCAAACACCTGCTTAGCTCATTATAGGAGCTATTTATCAGTGCAATGCTGGTAGAAATGTAAGGATTAATAAAGGAGTGTTGTGATGGTTTCCTGAAGGTGGCGTTTCAGAAAGAGCAGAGCCTCCGTCTTAAAGCGACGGAGGCCCAATTTCAAGGCGTTAAATTACAAAGTCAAATTTCTTTAAGTCACAATTCATATAAATAGCTTTTTTTTTTTTACAACTAAAATGAACATAGTTACTTTTTTTGTTCTATGAAATGGCACTAAGTGCCTGGAAAACACATAGCACCGCCCCTTTAACTAGTTCAGCCACTGTCCAAACATTTCCATTCCAACTCCTCCTCTTTGGCTTTTTCTGTGATCTTAATGGCAGTCTATGAATGACTTGGGAGATTGTTGTTGCAGGATCGCAACATTGTGATGCAAGACGAGGAGAGCTACATGTATCGATCCCTCATGAAGTACCTGGACGCCTGGTCCCTGAGCCCGGACAGCTGGGAGTTTAGCCTCCACATCGCAAGACTCCTGCTGCTGCAGGGGAGAAGCAAGGAAGCTCTGCAGCACGTTCAGACCGGGCTGGCGCTGCGCCCGCTGAACCCCGCACTCAGGTCAGCGCTCTCACGTATGGGACTGTGTGTGCGTGTGTGTGTGTGCGTGCGTGGGTGTGCGTGTGTGTGTAAGAGCAGGCACACCTGCAGAAGGAGAAAGAAAACAAAAGGAACCAGAGTAACCGCTAACATCTAGATTACTAAGATCTATTTCAAACATGAATAAAAGTCAATGAACAACCCAACTGGCACGATACGTTACTGTCTAGGAGAGGGTATGGCACTTGAAATATAGTTGCCTACCAATTGTCCAAACATGTAAATTGTGATACTGACTGTGCTCCATATGTTAAAGCTTGTTTTGCTACTGGAAGCCGAAGCACCGTCTTGATTAAACCTTTCAGCCCGGATACTTTTGGAAAGTGCCACTTCTAAAATCTCCACTTGTCTTCAGCGTTGATTTGTTTTTTGTTTTTTTGTTGTGGTTGGGTTTTTTTTTGTTTTTTGTTTTTTTCAGATTCTTTACAGGGCTGGCTCTGTTGCAGCAGGAGCAGAAAGCCTGTGAGGCCACGGAGAAGGAGGCTGCACTGTTCTTACATCAGGGACTGGAGCACTTTGTCAGCCAACGCTGTGGCGAGAGGTTGGTTAAGTGTGTGTTTTGTTTGAGTGCGTGGCGGAGGTGGATGCATTCGAGTGAGAGAGGGAAAAGTGTGAGGTCATGACAGCATGTGTAATGTATCAGGATGCTCTGTTCGGGCCTGCGGGAGGGAGAATAGGAAGTGTTTTTTTGGGTTTTTTTTTTTGTAAATTCCATGTGTAATTCTTGTTTCCCGACTTCCTCTGCAGTCAGGAGAACCAGGATCCATTCGACCCTCTGTCCAGCCTGAACCCACAGTTTCTCCGAGGGCTTCTCACCCTGGGGCAGCTGCAGCAGAAGACCATGTTGTCTGAGAAGTCCATGACTCCTGAGCAGGTGTATCACATGTAGGTTAACATATGGAGACATTCTGAGCAGCGCTTTGCATGTGAGCTTTTGCACACGTCGTGTTATTTTTATGCTATTGATCAACATAAAGTTGTGGATAATTATGGTTGTTTAACTTTCTTTTTTTTTTTTTTTTTTTTTAGCAAATAAAAGACAAAGCAATGTATTGTGCTTTTGTATTCGTCCCCCTTTACCCTTTCAGTCTGTAGGTTTGCAACCTGGAAATAGACAGGAAAAGCTGAGGCGTGGTTCTACAATGTTTAGGCTATACAGGAATAACTTAGTTGTAGATGGTCTGCCTTTAGTGTCACCGGTTGCCATGGTTACCTGCCATCTTCTTGCCGTTTTAACCAGCATGTCGTCAACGTACTACAACCTCTCATCACTGAGCATTTTTGGTCTATTTTTGGCAAATGACATTTGAAATAAGAGAGAACTAACTTGTTTTTTTAATTTTTGTTTTTTTTTTTTGCAGAATATATGAGCTTGTTTTAAATAAATAATTCCTTAGTATTGATGAAAACGATCTGGCTCCCCTTGGCAGATTATTTCACATTTAATTAGCGCTTCTTTAATATGAAGGAATTAGTCACTTAAAACAAGCTTCTACAGCTTACTGAAAGGTTACTTGTAAGTTAATCTTGTTTCATTTCAAGATATTAACACTAGAAAATAGACCAAAAATACTTGCTAACCTTCTTGTGTTTTTGCATTTTTTTCTATCTCTTCATGGTTATAATGCACTTGGTTTTGGTCTATCAAAAAACATCCCAAACAAAAGGCATTGAAGTTTCTGGTTGTACTATGAGCAATAAATAAGAAAAAAAAAAATAAAAAAATCTTTTTCTGCCCTCGTTTTGAAATACTTCAGCGTAGCGGCGCTGGCTGCCCGGAGCGTGAGTCAGTTTGTGTGTCACAGCGAGGCGAGCAGGCAGCTGGAGTGGGTGCTGCTGGATGCTCACTTCGCCTTGCTGCAGAGACTGATCCAGCAGGGCGAGCAGCAGCCGCAGGCGCCCGTCGACATGCAGGCCCTGGTGGCGAAGAGGTGCCAGGGCCTCACCGCTCTCATCCGCCTGACAACCATCTCTCCTTGCCAAGAGCTGCTGGACATGCAAGAGAGAGTAAGAGTTCCGGACTCTTTAGGTTTTTTCATGTGTCGATGGTTAATGGTCACCAGGGCTTGGACGTGATGTTTCCTCCCACCCGATCGCAGACGTGCCAGCTGGCGGTGGTTACGTCTCCGCGGGACAGCCGAGCTCTGTGTCACCTCGGAGTGGCCCAGCTGGCTCAGTACGACAGCAACCCAAACTCAGGCAGGTCAAATGAGGTCCTGAGCGACGCCCGCCTCAGCTTCCAGGCCAGCATCGAGCTGGAAGGCAAACCTCAGAGTGGAGATCCACCTGAACAGCTGGGCAGTGAGTCCACACCTCCCACCTTTAGGAGAAATAAATCACAGTCAGTACAGCTGAGATTCCACAGATTAAAGCCACAGTATGTAACTTTTATAAACACACACACACTTTTATTTTCACATATTTGTTAAATCTGTCACCAAATTGTGACAGTTAATGAGACAGGTAACCTGTGAAAACATCAACCTCTTCCACCTCCATCCTGAGCTACTGTTGTTGTGTGACGAAATTGACTGCTCCCAACCTAAAACAACCAATCAGAGCCAGGAGGAGGGTCTTACCGCTGTCAATCAATCTTATGTACACGCTGCCAAATGTGCTAATGGCGAAGAAACAACTTACTGATACAGGAAAACCGTTTATCTGTCATCGTCGGTGGTCATGCTGACCAGCCTGAGAATTCACCACATGCTATGCTAGCTGCACTGCAGCAGGGAGCAAGGTGGGGAGGATGAGCCACAGGAGATTGTGATTGATAGTGCTAAGACCCGCCTCCTGACTCTGATTGGTTGTTTGTAGTTAGGACATGCTATGCTAGCTGAGAGGAGCTCGAATTTTCACAGATTATTTTTCTCCTATCATACTGATAAGACATATATAATATAAATATTTTATACTGTAGTTTTAACACTTGCTGTAAAGGACAACTGAGTAAAGTTATGTGTGTTTATTTTAACTGCCATTGAGGAATTTTTTTGGTCACGTTCTTGTGAACGTAGCTGTGGATCTCAGTCCCAGATGAAAAGGTTAACCGAAATACACAGAGAAGGTTAATAACAAAACAGAAAAATAAGAACAAAAAGCAACTCAGTTTTAGCTTCATGTCAGTTAGTAACTGGGTTTTGAAGTATATTTGAGTAATTTGAAGTGTTTATGGAAAAACATTTCAAATGAAAAGAGCTGTACTTATGTAATGGACTATGTTTGGTGAAAACGACTGCAACTACAGTTATTTGTTCTTGTCTAACTCTTACATTGATTGATAACACAGAGGACTTTTATAAATCATCATTGAACCATCAGTTCTTCTCAAATTTACTGGATGCTGTAGCTCAAAGTAAATGCTCTTTCTGCGCAGAACAGAAGTGGTGGCAGCAGCACCAGGAGGTTAAAAACAAGAAGGCAGCCGCGCAGGCCAGCCCCCAACCAGCCCAAGCTCCAGTTTCCAAGACCGTGCCAATCAGGGACGCGAAGCTGGGCAGAGGAGGTCCGATTCAGGGACGGGCCCCTGTGTCCAGACCTCCGCCGGTTGCCCCTGCAGCCCCCGTCAGAGGAGGGAAAGTGGTTCAACCTCCAGCTAGAATTCCTCCAGCCAAGTAGGTTATGACTTTATTTTTTCATATTTTCATGTTTGTGGATTGTAGCTACCTCTCAACATGAATGTATAACTTAATCTCCTACGCCTGTAACATATAATTTTAAACTGAGAAATTCAGTTAAGGACGTTCATTCTTTGGGGAAAAGATTCAATGTAATTCTGTTCTTTTTTTTTTTTAATAAAATAAAAGGCGCTAAAGTTATTGGCTCACCAAGCAAGTTCTGAAAAATATATGTAACTGAATCTTTTTATTCGCTGTATATGCAGTCTTCATGAAGGATTTTTTTTGTTTGTTTCGTGACTTGCATTACACTGTTCCTCCTGTAGGGGGAGAGCTGGTGCAGCTGTTAAACCCGACACGGCAGTTAAACCTGGAAGCGACGACACTAAAGCCAAGCTCCCTGCAAGCAAGCCTGAACAGGACTCTGGTGCCGAGACCGTTGAGACTGCAGAGGGTACGTGACGTAAAGTTAAGGCCCTTCTTCTTCTCGGCATAATCTTAAAACTGGAGAGGAGTCCACCCAAAAGAGCTGTGAAGTCACAGTGATGACCTCAGAAGAGCATGAAACACGTTTTCTTGATTTCCTTTAAAAATATATATATATAAATAAATAACAAAAAAAAATAAACTACACATATATATATATATATATATTTTTTTTTAACTCATTAGATGTATAAATAAATCGATATATAAATAAATAAAATACTTGACTTTTATGCGTTTGTCCCAGTGAAACCTAATCTGTGACTCTTGTCATTATGTGTGTAGTCCCTCCAGTAGAAGACACGTCCAGTGCGTCAGGCCCATTGAACCCCAGGTCTCATGTGTCACGGCTCGGCCTGGCCCGGGCCTTCTCACGCTCCGCAGACACCCAGGATCAGGCGAAGCACTTCTACAAAGAGGTCATCGCCATGGCGCCGGGGGTCAGTTGTTATCTGAAGTGTTTGTTTTGGGCATTCCCTTGAAGCTTTCGCGGTGCAGCTTGTACTGGTTTCGAGATAAGATTACATCCCCGCCCTACGGTGTCAGGGTCCCTACACACACACGTTGGATGTAGAAATTTCAGACTTCCCTCCTGCCCCCACAACTCAACCTCACAGAGTTCTGGGTCGTTTAAATTCACTTTTAAACAAAGAATACTAAAGTTTGCTTAGATCTTATGGTAGATGTTTACACAGTGGGAAAGATTAAACTGTAGCAACTGTAAAATCAAAAACTGTATGGAAGGAAAGGTGGGAAAATATGGATAAAGGAAAGAAAATGAAGCAAGGACACATGAAAAGAAGGCAGGAAACAAACAAACCAACAAAAAAAAACCTAAGGCAGAATTAAAGTCAATTCAACACAACTTAAACCACTCTGTAGGTTTTGTCAAAAAGGGAGATTATAAGCCCAGTTTTAAATTAGACAGTGAAAATAAGTGGGAGCCGATTCCACAAGAGAGGAGTCCAATAACTTCATTATTAATGACTTTATATGTAAGAAAAATACTAAATTCTGTTTAACAGGAAACCAGTGAAGGGAAACTGAAGTAGTAGAAATTAATCTCTCTTTTTCATTTCTAATCAGAAAGCTTGCTATAACCTTTTTATATCAGCTGAAGGGTTTTGGGATTTTTGATTAGTAAAGAATGACAATAATCCAGCCTGGCAGTAACAAAATGCAAGAACTAAAACAAAACAGACAAACAAAAAAAAAAAAAAAAAAAAAAACAAGGCTAATGATTACAGCAACCCCAACCCTAACACAAAGTTATTTCTCAGTCTAATCTGATATTTTGGACAACAGATCCACGAAGCGTACATCGAGCTGGTGAAGCTGGTGGAGCCCTCGGACCCGGAGGCCGCGCTGGACGTGTACTGCGGGTTCCCACTGAAGGACGTGGCTGAGCAGAGCTTCGACGACGCCTACATCACCGGGGAGATCGTCCGCCTGCTGATGTCACAGCAGCTGTTCGACCACCCGCAGCTGGGCCCCAGCCTCGTCGCATACGGCAAAGTCATGGGGCTAAGTAAATACCACTAGCTCTGATCATTAGGCCTGGAAGAAAGCTGAGGAAAGTGTAGATGATTTACAGAGACTAGCAGAATTTTTTTTTCTTTTTTTACATTTTGACTTCAGTGTATTTTCTTGGACAACAAGAAAATACACTGTGTTGGTTTCCTCGTTAAATCTGAGTAAAATATAGATGTTTTAAACTCAACTTGTGAAGCAACACCTGCGGCTCTGTTCGCAGGCGTCATAGAGAAGTACATCGACATCCTGGACGAAAAGTCAAAGACGTCGCTGCTGAAGAGCGTCTACGCAAAAATCAACAACCGACAGGAGGACGACCCGGATCTGCAGGACTTCTTCAGATTCAAATGCTGGATCTGACCAGCTGGATCTCCCTCTCAGGCTGTCTTGTTCTTTGTGTTTATGAAGAACGTTTTTATTTAACTGTGATGTCATATTTTTGTCACGTTGCACAGAGGATGTAGGTAAATCTCTTTTTCTTAAAGAACACTTTTAATCTGGAAACGGTTTTCATTGGTTAAAAAAAAAAAAAAAAAAAAGTCAGTTTAAAACACAGAACTAGCAAAATACAAAATGTACATGAATCGCTGGATGAAAGACGGGAATTTTAGCGAGACTAAATCTTCACCTTGACATGCAGGTTGTATAAGTAATTATTCAGATGCATGTCTGCACATCTAAACGCATCCCATTCCCAAAAACTGGCGGATGGAGACGCTCCTTCTCCGTCTTCCCGGCAGCTTCTGTTACGCCACGTTGAGTTTGGTGACGATGAGCACGCGGACGGTCTGGTCGAAACCCGAGCACACGCAGAGGCCCTGCTTGTCGGGGCTCCAGTCCAGGCTGGCGATTGGCTGAGTGGACAGAGTGGCGTTCTGCAAAAGGTTGACCGACCCGGCGTCGCCCACATCCGCTCCGTCAGAGTCCTTCTTGCTCCTCTGCGCGGGGTACTCACTGGAGATAGGATATAGGGGAAAAGCGTTTAGTGCTATCTCTTGAATTTTTTCATAGCCGATCCAACTTCAATCAGTTTTCTTCTCTAAAGAAGAAACTCTAAATAAAAATGTTTTCAAAAAGTGGCTTTTATTTTTCAATCATCACCTTCTATGAGCTTTACGATGGAGTGTCAGGGCCACCAAGGCTACAAGAATGTTTGTTTAATTACAAGAATATAGTCAAAATGTTAACAGAATAAAGACACACTTTTACCAGAAGAGTTTTTGAAATTTTTTCCCAAATAAACAATAATTTAAAACTCCTACTACTGACAATAAAAGAATATCCTATTTGTAAAACCGATACCAAAGTGGAACTTTAGGAGATGTTCGCCATTCCTCGTTTTAAGTTCTTTTGTGTTGGGAGTTCTCAGAAACGTATCACTTTATTCTCCTAACATTATTGCTTTATTCTCATAATTAAAAAAAAGAAACTAGCCTCACCCTGATAACTCTGTCGTCGAGTTGACCTGAATTCAAAGTTCAGAAGCTGTAAAAGACACTTGTCAAACAAGATGGTGGCTCTAGGCTTGATGACATCATCACCATGGAAACAAAAGGAGTGCATTGGTGGGGGAAAAAGAAAATCCAGATTTTGGGAAAAATTAAAAAAATCTTCAAAAAGTTCTAGCCTAATTGGAAGAACTATGTATGCCGCACTTTTCAAATTCTAATTTTGAAAAAGAAAATGCATCTTTTCACTCCATTTCACAACATTCAGTGTTAATGTAGCTCATAAGTACACTGAGGTTTGTTGCTCTGATGTGAAAAAGTTAACAGGTTGTGACCACTTTTGCTCAGACCTGTGACATTTTTTAGAACAGCAGAAGTGAAAAAGTTAAAAAAGAAAAAAAACAACAACAACAAAAAACAAAACAACAAAAACACAGGTTGTGCAGCTCAAAGTGATTCGTGTCTGATTACTCACTACTTCCACAGATGTAGGTTTCCTGCTCCCCCTGCAGTCATAAAGATGTCTCTGTTCTGGGGCAAATGCCTCACCTGCCAGATGGTTGCTTTGTGAGCCTAAAGGGGGAAAAAAAAGAAACGATTATTTTATTAAAAGAAAAAAAAAGAAAAAGCTTTAAAAAAAAATAGCTGAGAATCTCTGAACACAGTGATCGTGGTGGTGATGGTGTTTTATCACATTGGATGAAACAGTTTAAACTAACATCACCCATAAGATGTGTTGAATTTTAAATATCTTTGGACTTTATAATGATCAAATTTTCTAATTTCTGATTTTTTGGTTTGCAGATGTTTTCTTCTACCTCCCCCTGTCGCAGTGAGCAATTCATTAATTAGTCGCATGAAAAATTAAAATGAGCTGAATAATTTCCATTCCATCTTGTTGATGGAGACATCGTAATCCATATCGCTTATGGTTTCAGTTGTGAGTATTTTTGAATTTATTTCCACTGTATTCATTGTTTTTGTTGGCTGTGTTTTATTTTTGGATATTTAAAATATATTCTAGTACATATTGGAATACTGGAATACTTTTTACAAAATTTTAATTTATTTGTCTTGAGAGGGTGAACTTATCAGCGTGTTACTTGGAAATAGTCTTAAAACAACAATATTACTGTTCAATTATGACAATTACTGAGACATTTTATTGTCCCTCCGCCCTCTTTAATCACCTTTTCGGAAACGGAGGCGAAGCCCTTGGTGGGGTGCTGAGTCCTCGTGTCGAAGACGTGGAACTTTCCTTCCAGCGAGGTGGCCACCAGTTTGTTCATGTTGATGTCTTTCCTGTCAAACTCCACGCAGCAAACCTGTTCAGAGTGGGGAGAAGAAAAAAAAAAATGTTGCGGGCTTGGCGCCAAGAGAGCAATCGTCGGCGCATCTGGATTCGAGAAGGAGTGAATAATGGAAGCAGCTGAGCAATCGAAGCAGCGCAGTCTTTTGTATTCATCGTCACACGTCCTAGTCTTTTTTTTTTTTTAAGTTAGGGCTTAAAAATTTTTTGAAAAATCTATCCAACATAATTCCTCATAAGGGATTTGGACACGTGTTTTCACCTCACCCCGTTTTTAATGTTGGTTTCCCATCGTAGAGACATGTTCCGCAAGTCGAAGAGTTTAATGTCGCCGTTGTCGTAGCCGGCACACACACATCGGTCCTGATCGTTGAAGGCGTGACCTGAAAAAAGTTATACTAGATCAGGGGTGGGCACTTATCGTATCGCTTATCGTTCATTGTGATTTATTATTGTGATTCATATAATGAAATGCAGTTACGATTTGCAGTACAGTTATATAAATTACACTTCTTTATGTAACCGGTGTCCTGAAGAGGCGTGTTACAAACGGGAATATTTTTCCAAGAGCTGTATTTTTGTTTTGTGGGGCTATAATTACTGCAACACACAGTTCCGGCTATACGGTTACCTAAAAAAAAGATGTTATAACTAGCTTTTATCATTATTACAATACCAGCGCAAAATATCGTGGTCAAACTTTAAGTCCATATCGTCCACCCCTGCACTAGATATGCCTAAAATTTCCAGAAGATTGTTTTAAAATGAAGATAAAGATCCAACATGGTTTCATACGTCACTGATATACTAACAGTTTATCCGCTGCTTAATTTCAAGAGGCTTTTTATGCAAAAAAACCCCCAAAAAAGACAGAAAACTGTGGTAAAATTGCACTTTTCCACTTTTTTGTGCAAAACTCAAACTTTTATAATTGTTTTATAAAAGCTAGTAAATTAAGCAATGGGTTTCAAAAGCACTCATAATGTCTTAAACTGTTTTGTGAAATTACAACAACAAACGTTTGTATGAAATGAAGCAACACAAAGTAGCATTTTGTTATGAATCTGAAAAGTGTAGGCGATTTCTGATTGCACTTGGTTGAACTATGTTTTTCTTTAGTGGGTCAGAGTAAATATGGATAATTGCCACAGCTTTTTGATTGCTAGTTTTAAAAAAACAAGCAAGACATTATTTCAATTTTTCCTTCCACTTCATAACTATGCACTAGTCTACTTTGGTACCCGTGTAAATTCCCTATAAAATATATTGACGTGTATGGCTATAACGTGGCAACATATCAAAGTACTGTAGTTTTGATACTTTTCTTTTCGGAAAAAGACCAGAAAAGACCAACTGAAAATCTTACAAATGATATCTGTATTTTGACTAAAAGTGATATTTTAGTTACCAAAGGCAACAGTCCAGCAGTCCCTCTTGGTCTCTCCTTCCACAGGCTCCATGTTGGCCACAGGTAAATCCTTCTGCCTGGGATCCCACACCTTTACCGTCCCTGCAAAACCCAGCCACAAAAAAAGAGTTTTGTCTCGTTTTGTAATTCTCTCCATTTCTGTGCGATCAAAACATTTTGTGTAATAAGAACAGCACCCACACGAGCTTTTCTGTTCTTACCATCTCTACTTCCCGTGACGATCTCAGGAGCACCGTCGCCAATCCCAAGGCCACCGACCCCGTCGATGCTGTTCACGATCTCTTTGTGGGCCTTTGTGGTGTACACCGGCACGTCGGGCGCTTCCAGGTTCCTGTGGATGAGAGAGACAAAGTAGCCTGGGTACGCTGACACTTTTACTTCTGCTGCTCATCTTTCCCATCAACAACAAAAGAAACTCTAAGTTTGAAAATCTTCAAATTAAAGGGGCATAACGACACTGAGCTTTACAAAAAAACAAAAAAAAAGGTTACAATAGTAAGTAAACCTAGTTTCATGTAAATAGACAGTTGAAGTACCATATGTGGAGATTTCCATCAAAATCTCCGGTTGCTATGTGTCTTTGTTGAAGAGAGGAGGCCCCAAACGTCCCACACTTTATGGGTTTAGCTTTCTCCACCTGAAACATGGGGGCGTAAAGAGATGCTTCAGCTCCAACAAAGGGACAAATAGATTCAAATCAAATGTGTGGCGCCTTTGAAATATATTCATTCATCTCGAGCTTTTATTTATTTTTATTATTGTTAATATTTGAGGCCACTAGGGGCATAGAAAACATGTGGAAGACAGCTGGTGATCTGGCCAAACTGTAACTTCTTGACCCAAATTAAAAACGCTTCACATGGTGACCACCATCCCCATGCTAATGCATGGTGGTGGAAGCATCATGCATTGGGAATATTTTCTTGGCAGGAACAATTTAGGGAAAACTACTGGAGGCGGCTTTCACTTTCTGATCAACAAACATAGTAGCAGACCTGCAGTTTAGTTCAAGAATTTTAATTTCTAACTGTGCAGTGATCGACCACTAAAAATCCCAATAAAACACAAAGAAGTTTGCTAACATGACAAAATGTGAGTAAAAATTCAAGACATAGGAATAGTTCAGCAACACACTATGAATTCACCTCACATTGATTATGTGCATGTTAACAAGCAAAGATAATTAATTACGTAACTGGGTTATTATTATGTCCTTTTTGCAGTACATGGCAGTCACACTGTCACCTGGTTTCTGCAGTGAACTGTCCACCTGTCAGGAAACTGCCTGGCTGACTGTAACCATGGTTACAAGCGAGCAAGAGTGTTCCAGAACCCTCGCTTGGGATCTCTCGGATAGCCCGTTCACACGACGACTTTAAAAACCAAAAAGGTCCAATATAAGTGATGATACTACCTCTTTTATGAGCTGAGCCTCGCCGTGTTGAACTTCATAAATTTGGAGCACCCCTGTCCCTCTGGCAAAGTTCCCCAAGCAGACGAACTTGGCGCTGCACGGAATCCATTTGCTGTCGAACACCGTGTAGTTCAGACTCTTCTGAATGTGTGCGATAATCTGAGGCTTCGCTAGGGGCGAGGACATCTTTCGAAATACTTTATAAAAGGCTCGAGAATCTGTTGAAAAACGGATATCTCCACGCCAAAACAAAATAAAGCGAGGATCCTCCCACAGAGCTCGTTGCTGTCTGCAGATATGCCTGACTGTATATTTATATGTTAAGTAAATATCGCCTGCTTACGGGCATACATAAATCGGCCAATAGACATTGATAAATGAGACTGGATTATAGTGACACATTCTGAGTTGTATTTTAAATCATAAACGTGTCCGAGGATTTCTTAACTCTACAGGCGCTGATGACGCGGCTGTTTGGGTCCTTTCCATCGCACCTCATGCCTCTGTGGCCACAAGCCTGCCTCAGTTCTCTGAGCAAAGCCGGATTTTAAAACACCCTTTGTGGAAATGGACACCGAAAAAGCTCCTGCCGTGGACGTTGAAGTGACCGGGGAGAGTAAAGATGGAGCAGAGGCGTTCACGAAGGTGAAGTCTAAAAAGAAGAGCCAGAAACGTAAACGTGAGCAAGACGGAGTGGACATGGACACAGAGGAGAGCGTGGCCATTAAACGGCCGCAGTTTCCACCAATTTCCGGAGACAAATTACGGGTAATTACCTCTATTTGCGTCCGTAACATTTATGTAAAAAAAACAACAACTTCAAAATATATTTTTAGGCACTGTTGTGTTTTTAGTACTTTAACAAGTTGGTTTGTGTGCTTCCCCTTTAAAACGTACGCATGCGCACATCGTTCTTCAGTCCTATTTGGAGAAACTACTAACGGCGTTAATGACGTGATGACGTCTCTAATAGAACCGACACATTAAAACAATGAAAAAAAACAACAAAAAAAAACATTAAAACAATGAAATATTTAAACAAGCAATTCAAAATGATGCGTCAAGAGCAAAACTAGCCGGGTGACAAATAAACAAAACAACTAAACTATATCTAAATATGTATGGTAATAGTATTACCATATACAGCTATATAGACATAATATAGTTATTATTTCAGGATTTTATTTACTATTTTGATAAATATATCATGACACTACTGAGTTATTTTATATTGTCTTCCATTTTGGCCTTGCTGACACGTTTTTTTTGTGATTTACTATTATCTCTTTAATATTTTTGATCATTTATCTATTTTTTTTTCTCCAACATATTACATATTATTCTCTTTCAGCCGGGTAACCAAACATAATTTAGCCATTTTGTGTCTTAAGTTAAACTACTTTGACAATGTATGCAAACAAAACTACCTATGGCAAATGTTTACCTAAAGAACAGCGATTTAAAAAAATCCATAAATCTGTTTGTGTCCTGAGATGAGAACGATTATGTTTGCGAGTTAATGAGTGACATATTTAGCACAGATTTGTACCTACATTTTTAAGGTGACCTTATTTGGATGTAATGTTGTCTATGCGGCGTGTGATTCAGGGACCAGATGAGATGCGTAAGATCCCCGTTCCAGCTCACAGATACACGCCGCTGAAGGAGAACTGGCTAAAGATCTTCACTCCCATCGTAGAGAACCTGCAGCTTCAAGTGCGATTTAACCTCAAGACCAGGAACGTAGAAATCAAAGTAAGTTCAGACTATTCTTAAGGGTTTTTTTTTTTTTTGTTTGTTTTCTTTTTTAGTCGTAGCGCTTCCAGCCTTGTCTGTTTTTGTGTTTTATTTTTCAGACGTGCAAAGAGACGCAGGAAATCAGCGCCCTCACGAAAGCGGCGGATTTCGTCAAAGCGTTCATCCTGGGCTTCCAGGTTGAGGTGAGTGCACAGGTGCTTTAATTTAAAGTCTGCAGTCGGTGCAAGAAATGCCACGTGATGAACAACCTCAGTATTGATTAGCTGGAGTCTAGCCGACAATCGTCCCGTTTTGGAAGTCGAAACCTTTGAAGGTTGTGATTTCAAGTTTGTAGGGCTCCATGGAGTCGTTGACGTTGAACCCGCTGGATTTCTGCCAGTGACGTAACAGTCGCCCTTCCTCTTCCCAGGATGCCATGGCGCTCATCAGATTAGACGAGCTTTTCCTTGAAAGCTTTGATGTCACAGACGGTGAGATTGTGAAACCCGAGGCCTTCTGTCTGCTCTCCTACTCTGCACTCGTTTGTTCTCCTTCTCCTTTGCAACAGATTTACCTTTTTGTTGTTTTTCTTTTTCTTTTCGCAGTAAAATCTTTGAAAGGCGACCACTTATCCAGGGCCATCGGGAGAATAGCAGGGAAGGGAGGAAAAACGAAATTCACCATTGAGAATGTGACAAAGACTCGCATCATTCTGGCAGAGACGTATGTGATCCAAGTTGTGATTCGCCCATCACAGTTAAACCTTTGTGATTTATTTATTTTTTTCCCCCCCAATATGTGTGTATTTTGAGTTTTTCTCTAAATGTGTCTCAACAGGAAAATCCACATTTTAGGTTCTTTTCAGAATATCAAGATGGCCCGAACAGCAATATGTAACCTGATTTTAGGTAAGCAGCCGATCATTTAACATTTAGATCAAAACTCGAAATGCTGGAAATGACCTTTAAAACCCCCACCTCTCAACAGGAAGTCCACCTTCAAAGGTTTACGGTAACATCAGAGCGGTGGCCAGCAGGACTGAGGAGAGATTCTGAAATCTGATTGGCTGCTATGCGCCTTCCTCTCCTCCCTTTCTGAAACTGCGATGAGTTGAGTTCACGGACTGGCGTTTGGGATGGGAAGCCGACACGTACATCATCATTTTTGACGAACAGTGTTGGTCTCTGGGAGTATGAGTTATGTAAATAAATATTTTAAAAAACAATAAAGGAGGTTTATTTCTGTGACTGAATGTTTTTAGCAGTATTAGTTTTGAGGATGAGGATTTGACAAATGATTAGGTTTAAGGAAATATTTGACAGATAGTTGGAATAGGAACCATTTACTCAAAATAAGACAACCCATTTCCTTTTCATATCTTTTGAAAATAATCTCTTCGTTTTATCTCTGAAGCAGCTCAAGAATTTGAAATAAATGATTCACTTTAATCAAACGTCTTTAGAAGGTCTTGGACAGTTAGAACCTCGCCATTGTGTTTATTGTCATAGGATGTCTTAACTGTTTCACACAACTGTGTTCCAGATGATTTCTGAAGTGAACCATAACAGATGACAGTTCTGTGGACTACAGAATCATGATGTAGTCCAAATAGTGAAACATTAAATGGACACTTTGACTTAAACATAATGCAGTAAAGCTTTAACTTTGGAACTTGCAAAAGTTAAAAGTTTTGCAAGTTCAAAAGCTGAGAAGTCGAGGTGTGTACGGTTGTTCTGTTTATACACCTGGTAAATCAGAATTTGTGATTTCTAAAACTTGGTGTCGTACTTTTGGATAGACTGAATTGTGATGATTGCAGCATCATGTATCAGTGGTGCAGATAAATCATGACAGGACACAACGTGTGGGTATCCACCTCCTACAGCAGAATGTCAGCCTAACCTTTTCATATGACATTTAACCTTTATTTTCCTCATTTGTTTACTTTTCTAGTGTGAACATAAACTAATAAGAATGCAATTCATTTTGGGCTTTATTTTTCATTTAAACCCTTCTTGTTTAACAAATGTATGCAATTAGAGTCCGCACAAGGCTCAAATAATTTCATAAATTTTGGATCTTTATTACCTTTTTATATGTTTTAATATTTTCAATAGGGTTGAGGTTTTGGGCTGTTTTGTTGGAACACTCAACTGTATGCTAGGTTTTCACCTTAAGACCAAAAACTGTCAAATAAAAAAATAATGGTTGCTATTCTCAGGAGCCACCAATGACAGGCTTATTAGAAACTGAAAACTACTTACAATCCTCGATGAAGCAGGTTCATCAATATGAAGGAACAGAGACCGAAGTCTCCAGCTCCTTACAGGTTCGCTGAAATTTTAAGCTGCCTACGTGGACAAGCCAAATGCTTTGGGTAGAAAGGCTTTTTTGGCAAGACGATGACAGCCATTTGTCCCCAGTGACTGGGGCTGATGAAGCGGGACGATGTTAGGCTCCTGGGACAGATGGCTCCGACCTCAAGGCTTCTGAAATCGTGAGGTCTATTCTTAACAGCAGTGGAAATGCCAAGGAACCAACAGACTGAAACAAACCCTGCCAGTTCTACCGAGAGCGGCGAGACATCCTGACAGAATAATGAGAGAAACTTGGTGACAACGCAGTTTCTTAGTGACTTGCTAACTATTGTATTGGACAACGTTCAGATCACATAAATTTAACATGCATTGTGTCCAATCGATTGCTTTTTTAAAGGATAATGAAGTTGTTTGTTGTACGGTCATCCAACCTTTAAAAGAAAAAGAAAAAAAATTAACCAATATTGGCAGATTGTATCTGTGATCTCGTTCTTTTCGGTCATGACCTAAAGCCCATTACCACAAATGAGCGCAGGAATGTATATCGAGCAGTAAATCAAGAGCTTAACTCTTTGACACGGCTCTCCCTTTACCATGAGACGTCGCACCAAACAGTTAATCACAGCTCACTTTCCCCCCCGTCTTCCTGATCTGAAGCAGGCGCTTTACCGTTCTCCGGCTCAAGACTGTAGCCCCAGATTTGGAGGTTCTGATCCTTAATCCGGCTGCAAACCGCTCCAGTGGAAGCTGGAGATCACGACCTGATGAAGCCAATAGGACAAGATCATCTGCAAAGAGCAGAAATCCTGACCTGAAACTGTAAAAGTTGCAAACAGAATCTGGGGAGAGGGCAGCCTTGATAGAGTCCAACTCTCACCATAAATGACTTACTTGCCAGCAAAAACAAAACCCAACAAGAATATTTCAACTAAATCTTTCACATCTTTAGAAGTCAGAATGAGGGAAACGTGTTACTTTCAACATTTCAAAGTTTATTTAAATTTTATTTCATTTTCATACAGTATCAAGTTTCCAACAGTCCCACAGCATAATATGCAGCATGCAGAAAAAGGAAAAAAAAACAAAAAAATAAAGGTTCTCAAACTTAAATCTTTTCAGATATTCCCACGCAAACTAAAAAGAACCCAATTCCCTCAGAGAAAAAAGTAGCACTTACAAACTAAAGCGCGGTCTGAACTATACAGAGAACAGAGAGCCAGAACTGCATTTAACAAATACTTATATACAAAAGAAAAAAAAAAAATTTAAATCAAATTTCCCCTTTAAGCTGAGTACAGTGTGTGGCAGTTTGAGACAGGATCAGATATGCAACTTTTACTGGAATCGAAGCATCTTGCTGACCCGGGTAAAATACAAAAAAGTTACATGTAGTTCAGTTCATTTGGATTACCGCTCATAATATGTGTACATTTACCAAAGTTTGGCAACATCCATATTGTATACCGTAAAATTCTTAAATATATTAACATCACCATCCATGTGTAAACAAGAGTTTTATTTCAAAAAATTGATCTACATGCACAACAAAAAAAAAAAAAAACTTCCATGTCATGCAAGCACAGGGAGGCCCAAAGCCGTGCAGAGCTCAGGGATGGGGAACAATAGAGCACTCCAGATCTGACTGAGAAGTCCTGTTAAAACTAGCAGTTGGCCTCCAAAGCAAAACGGACATCTATCCCAATGCTGTTAATAGTAGGAAGCATTTTTCCCCTTGGAAATAATAATAATAAAAAAAAAGAAATTTGGTTGAATTTCAGGTTTTGTTTTTTTTCTTGTTTTTCTTGTTTCCTATTCCTGCTTGAATCAGCAGGTTTGGAAAAAAGAAGGATTGGGGGAGAGAAAAACAACATGATTGTGAGAGAAAATAATAGTAGTAATAATAATAATAATAATAAAAAAAAGTGGGAGTGGAAGCCAACTTTTGAAATGTACACGCTCCAGATAAAAACAGAAAATCCTGAAAACTAGTCTAGCGCCATTGCACACCGATCATGCTAACGTGTTAAGTTTAAGTGTTTTTGCGTTGAAGGAAACTGACCCGTCCTGTGCTGTACTGAGACATTTCAGAGGCAAAGCCTTCCTCCTCCTCTTCCTCCTCTTTGATAAGATGAGCACACATTGTTTACCTAATATACACATATCGGTTTTTTTTCCTTAAAAAAAAAAAAGAAGAAAAACAACAAACGACAACTGCTGCCTGCAGGTAAGTCTCTTAAGTTGCTTTATCCTCGTAGAAACAGCCTAAAAATCTCTTCACTGTTCTCTCTCGGTTCTTCGCCACAACGTCATCCAGCATGGTCTGCTAGCGCCACAGAAAAAGCATGATTTCCACTACAGTTCAATAGCGAGTGCTAAACTATTCTTTGCATTGGAGATTGTCATTATGGATGTGCAATGCTTTCTTCACGAGTAAACCACGTTATCAGCTTGCAGCCATGACTGGTTTAAGTTTTTTTTTTTGTCCTTTTTCTTTATCTGGAAAGACATTTTCTTGGCATTGATTGAACCTAGCTAGAATCTCATGATAGGAAACAGGGATGATGTCCGACAATATAAACACATTCTTACGTATAAATAAAACTAGCAATCTTATTAGAAAAAAAAAAAAAAGTCAATGAGAAGCGTCGCTAAGATTGGAAGCTTTTACTGGTCGGTTCAAACTGAGCGCGGGAGCAAAAAAAAACAAAAAAAAAAAAAACGTTATGAAATTTTGTTTTGTATTTACGATGCCTCGCAGTCGTGCAGTTGGAAGCGTCGCCCCTCCGGTTTTCCCCTCCGCGTGACTGAATGCAGTGATGATAGTTAATAACGAACTGGTTCTGGATATGTTCTGGTTGGCACTTCATACCCTACTTTCTAGCTGTACTGCTGCAAGTGTAAATACACTACACACATCCTCTCAAAAAAAAGAAAAAAAAAAAGAAATGCAGATATATCGTTGTATTTTTTCTTTATAAAAGACAACAAAAATAAATATCAAAAAGAACAATTGCCAAAAAAAAGGAAAAAAGAAAAAAAAAAGATGAAATATGAACAAGCCAACCAGCTTCTTCACTGCACCCCTCCTCTATCCCCCTTTCCCTCCTTTTTTCTTCCACGACCAGAGATGCTCTTTGCAAATGACCAAATGGATGTCCTTCAGTCTCTTAAAGTGCTACGACCGGGTTATTGCGTATTTACAGTTCAATAACACTTCAAAGTTGGCTTCACGAGGCCCGTGGTTTTTCAAAAACAAAACAAAACAAAAAAAAAAAAGAAAAGAGAGAAAAGAAAAAAGCGGCTTCACAGAGAGATAGACATAAAGAGAGAGAATACTTCCATCGAGTTACACAGAGAGCGTTTTGCCAGACGTCTTTGAGCAGATCTTCGGAGATGGTGGAGAAAAGCGAGTGTCAAGGGCGAGGAGGGGGATTCAGCAAGCGGAGAGCGCTCACACGTCCACCACCATCTTTTTGTGTATATCGAGGCCGCCCACCACCTGGGGTTGAAGGAAAGGAGGAAGAGACGAAACCGAGGTGAGACGACAAACATCTGAACACAGACATCTCTATGTAGGGAGTTTTTACTCATGAATAAGTCACACAATCCAAACAGTTTGAAGACAGCACTGACCAAACAGAGGAATGTGCTCATATTTATAAAACATAGCGGCGTGAGTTGGGCACCATTGTATGAAGGTTTTAATAAGTTTTGAGGTCAAAGCCACAAAAATGTTGCCTACTCCTTAAAGTTTCTTTTAATGAGATGCCAGAGAACAGTGTGAAAGGGTTTCTGCAGGTTTCATCAACTCAAATTTCAGCGTTTTTAAGATCATTATGAATGAAATTTAAGACCTATATCTCCACAGAAACCGTCCAACCATCTGACGATAAATTTGCACTCACCCATGATGAACGCAAAATAGCTAGCCAACTAGCAAGGGTATGATAGCACCTGCACTGTCTTGAGCCACAGAACGCAATAAAGATTTGTTTGACTCAAACTTTTACCAAAAAGTCCCGTGATCTGTAGAATGTACGCAATTTAATTTTGTACAAACTTGTTGTTCTTAACATATTTGAGAACAACTTACTCTTTAAAGAAGTAATGTAAAATTTGAAGGCCTTGATTTTGCATAAACACATTTAAGACTTTTTATGGATGTGAGGGCACCCTGGAAAGTACACCTGGCATCATTCTTAAAAAGTTTAAGACTTTTAAGAGCGTTCCCATCCAACTTTAATTTCTTCCATAGGAATTTAAGTGAAATATTTATCAGCTTAAATTGTTTTTTTTTTTGTTTTTTTCCAGTTTCACCATGCAAATCCTTTCATTTTACATCAAGACTGCGTAACTTTATTGGGCTAGCTGTAGCCCAATGTGTCTCAAAAATGGAGCTCTTTTGACTTTAGCCTTGGGGATTTTCTGCAAAAGCATCTTAAAGATAAACCAGTGCTACAGAGGGTTACTGAACGCCACAGAGTGCCAGGCAGCAGTAGATGGAGTTGCAATGTGCCGAGTGCTAACCAAAAGAGGTGGTACAGCACACATTTCTCTTAAGTTTTGACAGGGATTTCAAAACTCAAAACCACTGAAATCCCTGTCAAACTATGATACACAAACCTTTTTGTGCCAAAACAGCAGGCTGATGTGTAAAAAGAAAAGATGTAGATGCATTTGTTGCTTTTTGGTAAGAATCGTCACCTCTGGCTATCGGCTGAAAGAACAACCACTAATTTTTAAGGACATTATAAATATTTGACTAGAAAATCATGAGTCAACAGTGCTTAAGATAGCAACAGTGGTGTAGCTGGACATATTTGGATTAAATTGAACAAATTTTGTCTTACTTTATTAGCAAGACATTTATTGTGTTGGTTTGTTTGCGATATAAACTGATAAGTGAGGGTAAGAAAAACCCAAATATAAAAGGTCACATAAATACAAAGCAACACAAGCCCACCATTGCCACATCCAGGTTGTAAATACTCAAAACCTTGTTTTACTACCAACACCCCTTCAAGCTCAATCTTTATATTTTTTAAACAGATTCTCTAACAGAACTGCTCAGACCAAAACAGTGATAAACTCTTTGAAGCGTGAAATGTTTGAGCTGCAGTACTTCTCCTGCACTGTTCTGAAAATACACCCTGAAAAGGACGGCGAACCGTTTTAGTTCAAGGCTCTGGGGATCTAGCTGTCAAATATGGACCCCGTGTCTGTCAGAGCCAGATATGGAGCCTTTCATTTCAGAACCTGGCTCGGAGCGAAACCGGTTCCCTCTGGGGGCTGCCGAGAGACGAGCCGGTGGATGTGGCTGTTCAGAAAACGAGAACACCCACCGCGTTCAAACAGCTGTCTTTGCCCCTTTGATCTGAAATTGGGATAGTAGACTTTTAATTTCCAAAAGGCCGGATTATAAATCAGTATGACAGAAGAAGTCGCTGGTTTTAAACAGCATCTCTGCAGTCTCACCACTGCAGCATTACACACAGCTCCTCCGACATAAGCAGTGCTCGCTCGCTGTAACCCAGAGCTGTTGAGCCCCAGCAAAACAACAATAACAATAAAAAATAAAACCCAGCAGTCTTTCCAGAGATTTCTTTCCCCTTTGACCTATTGCCACCTCCACAAATCGGCAGGATCAGCAGAAAAGTCAACGCTCCCCTCTGAAAACCCCTCAGGAGCGCTTCGACTTACTGCACAGAACTCTTCGAAGGATATCCTGCCGTCTCCGTCCTTGTCTGCGTTTATGATGGTCTTGTCCACAATCTGCTGGAGCTGTGTGTCCTTCAAGTTGTTGCCCACCATCATCTTCAGCACCTGGAAGAGCTCGCCGTTGGAGATGTAGCCGTCCTTGTCCATGTCGTAAATCCTGAAAGCGACTGCGGTTCGGAACGTGGCGCGAAAAGAAAAAGGGAAAGCGCAAGTTAGTCGTGTACAACGTTTTACTTATTGTTTAGAAATGTGTCTTTGATGGTAGAGTAAAAAGTCCTGATTAGAAAGGCTAAGCTGAACAGATAAAAAGTCTCCTTTTGAGTAACAAAACAGACACATGGTTTTGAGATAAGACGGCCTGAATTGACCAGATTTACTTACATCGGAGTTTCTGTTCTTTGTCTCCCTTGACGCTGAACTGTGAGACTCCTTCAATAAACTCTGAGAAGATTTTAAAAAAGAAGTACGTAAACTCAGGCTCCACTAGAACATCATAGACATCTTTTACCATTTCTCTACAAAATTCAAAGCTCAATCCAGACTCACATCTGGGAATCATTTCACACGAATATGGCCCAAACATAGGAAGGAAGTTTTACTTTTTTACAAATTGCTCACGTTTTGATTTCCAAATTTTAAAGACTAACTTTTTCACCAAAGTTTCAATTATGTTGCCAAATGTCAAAAGTTTAACAGAAAATTAATGGGAATCATTTACTAACAGAATAAAATTCCCGTAGCTGTTTTTTTGATATGACTTATTGATAATTTAGCCCACGTTTCCAGTTAAAAACAAATATATTCTGCAGCTTCAAAAACTGGGTCATGCCCCACTGATTATTGTAAATTTTAACATCCATTGGGGCGCTACAGCCATGATTTGTGCTGTACTAAGGGTTTTTTACTGAAAGTAATTCTTCCTTGTATAAACAGAGAGAATATTAATAGTTTTTACCTGTAGAAAAATGACAATTTTGCCCTAAATCTTAAGAAAAAAAACAGCACCAAAAGAAATACAGCTAACAAATGTAGTTGAGTTTAAAAATTAAAAAAATATACCCAAAGTTTGAAAAAAACTGTATTGTCCTTTCAACATGTGGAGTTTTTCCAGACTGATTCTACTTTCAGCCTTCATTTAGTGTTCATACGAACACCTGCGGCTCTTGAGATGTGCAGTTTGCATTGTAGGATCCTTTAGCCACAAAAACATGTTAGACAAACCTTTCTATTTAAAGGAAAAACAAATCTTTCAGCCCCAGAAAGCCATATCTGATGATAGATAAAACTCAAAATTATCTTGTTAGCTTCTTCATTTACAAAGACCAGACCGACATTAGAGCTGAGAACCGGGCATCAAACCCTCTGGCCGGGTCTGTGGCTTACCTTTAAAGTCCACCTCTCCGTTCCCGTCCGTGTCGAATATGTCGATAACCCTCTGCACCAGCGGGTTCTGTTGCAGCTCCGGCAGAGACATAAATTCCTCCACGCTGAGCGAGCCCGAGTTATCTAGGTCGAGTTTCTTAAACCTCTTCCCTAGCCTCTTAATCTCATCAGCATCGACTGAACAAGGAGAAAAAGAAAAAGACGGACAAAGGATCTGGATGAGACATTGTCCTTGTGGGCATCTGACCAAAGTTCTAGCTTATCACAGCAGTTATGAGCCGCGATGTGTGAAAGTGTTGGATTGACATCGTGTTGACAGCCTGAACACAAGGAACAGGAAAACTGGCCTGTAAGCACCGATCTGAAAACATTTCAAGCAGAAACAAAACTAGATTTTTATGCAAATGACACCATTGACAAAACCTGCATGTCATGAATCTTACAAGTTTTACAAACTTGTCGTCAATGACGACCCGACATAGACAGCCTCAAGCCACAGAACCACAAACACCACAGCAGCTCGTTGTGCTGCTAGCAACTACTGAAAACCAATGACTTGCTAGATTGCAAACATTAAGAAAACCAAAAATGAGTAGTGCTGCTCTAAACCTAAATCAAGAAAACGTAAAAGGACAAAAAAATAAATAAATAAAAAACAGAATCAAGAAGGATTATGAAATTGTACCTGAATTCTGCAAACTTACAGCCTTTGTTGTTGGTTCATTTTTATTAGACTCCGTTTGGGTGTTTTTTTCTCCAGCCATGAGGGAAACGCCTCGCCTCTCAGGCCACTATGCTGAGCAATAAGCCAGGAGTAATCCAGGAGCAATAACGCAGTCTGTTGTTAATTACTGTATAAGCTCATTCACACAGTCACATGATCACACTAGCCATATTACTTTATGTGCTGTAAGCTGGGTTCCTAATGGCACAGATCTTCAAAAAGATAGGTGTGGCCATTTAGTGACATCCATTTTATGACAACGATGAGAACTGTTCAAAGCTGATATTTTGGCCTCAGCCGTCTAGATGTGATTTGAACCAAACAGGAGAGGCTGTAATTGCATGACTCTGCTGTTTTCTGACATGATGCAAGGCAAGGGAAGCAGGACGGCGGGTGTGCGTGGTGTCCTGCGTTTCAGCACTCCAGCTACACCAGCTCGATGACTAATCTGCATGTGTTGGAGGAAGGAGAGGAGGAATGATAGAGGGTGAGAAAGACAGATTGAGAGGGAGAAACTTAGGATGGCCGAAATTGCAAAAAAACTCAAGACTCGGGTGGAAATTTTTTAAAACCGGCACCTAGTCTACAGACTTTTTTGGGTCTCGTTTTTTGTCGATGTGAACCGTTTTCCTCAATTTGCCTTCAGGAACACGATGTTAGCAGAGCACTGTTGTATGAACGTTAGCAAAAGAAGAAGAAGAAGAAGAAAAAAAGGCTTTGCTTTAGGGTTGTGACGATTTGCAACAGTCAAGAGTTTTAGTGGGAATCCAACAATACAAATTAACTTTAGCGTAACATCAATCTAACATAAGAAAATACATAGAAGAAAGAAATGCAAGTAAGAAAAAAAACAAAAAAACAGAATTATAGTTATTCTGAGAAGATACTGGGATCTGTATAGCCTGGCTATGAAGCTTTTGGTTGACAGTTGAGTTAGTCTGAATCAGATGATGGCTTTGCTACATCAACTTTTCAACATCAAAAGTAAGTACATAAACAATTAGATGAACTTTTCCACATTCTCCATTTACAAGTACGTTCCTTTTGGATACCAACCCATCTCTCCGCTCAAGTTCGACTTACCCTGATTCACTAGAATCGATCAGGCTAGGGCATTAAGGGCAGCAGACGTTTAACCAACTGGCCAGATGTATTAGGGTTTCCCCCAGAGTATTATAAGTCTGGTGGGCCACCAGGCTTTGCTCGTCACCCCACCAGGCTAAGCTTTTACTTTAATACACCAGTAACAGTCACAAAAACACGGTGGGCATAACACCATCCATTTTAAACCAATCAAAAGTTAAATTGATGCCATCAATATCTTTCTTTATTTTTATTAGGTTGTAATTCAATAATTCTTAGTGTTCGATTCTGCAGCAATCTGGATTTTATTTGAAAATCTTTATTTTTAATCCTGTGCTTCTCCAGCAGTCATTTTCACTAAACTCAGAGCCTGACCCTAAAAAAACTCCTAAAGCAAGTTGTCACCATGCCCAATAAAATGCTTGTAGGACAATATTCTTTTATTTTTACAGCCAAGAGAAGTAAACCTATCACACTGTTCAGAGGCCTGGAATGACCTCACATTTCCTTTCCCCCGAATAATAATAGTGTTAGATTATTTGGCAATACATTTTATTAAATGGCTCAAGAGTATGATAAATATCATTAAGGAGCATTTAGTTCATTAAACTGGAAGAGAAAAGATAAAGTTATACAACAGCTATTTTAGCTTGTTTCAAAATATTTCCTATGTGCATTTGGTCACAATTACTATGCGTCGCTCTGCATCTACTTTCCATTAAATTTGCACATATAAAACATAACTACTAATAGGGAGAGGTCACCAAATTATTTTAATTCATTAGTGGATAAATCCACAAACAAGCACACGCTTTAAAACGGGCAGCTTTTCCCCCGGGGCTGGTTCTGTCCACTAGGCCCGGCTATCGGAGCTGAGCAAGCGGCTCTTCTTTGACACAAAACACTTTCTTATCAGCAGCCTCCCGTTTCCTGTTCACAGCAGATGACACCAGCTTAGCTCACAACAGCTGAGCCCGTACATGGAGTATCAATGTTACAGATACAGATTTAGTATTGTAAATCAAAGCCATGTTTAGGAGAGCCTTCTGCACAGCCAAACGTGTCCTTTTCCAACCCGAGGTGTGAGAGTCCATAAGCTTTTCAAGTCATGGACATTTAAGCTGAAAAGCACTTCTTACCAAATACTTACCATGAGTCTGGGGAGGAAAACTTCAAACAATCTCATTTTATATAGAATATGTAATGTAGATACGTGACTGGAGCTGCAGTTATCGATTATCTGAGTAACAGATTTTGCTATTATTCTGACGATTCATCTGAAAACTGGCACACTTCAGATAATTCATTTAATGCTTGAACACAAAACACAATTCAATTGCTTTTTTTAAAATAAGAAAATAAACCGGTTATTGCCTAAAATTTAATTTTGCCCGTCCCTTTCTGCTTGACTTAATACAGAGCAATAATGACCTGATTATTTTTTGGGATTAACTGATTAAGAATTGATAGCAAAAGGTGCTTAAAAGCAGGTTTTATTTACAGAATTTGTACCAGGGAAAGCTAAAATTATGCCACTTGAGTTCTGGGTTGAACAATGATGACAAAGGTTGTTTTTATTCTCTTAGATGAAAAGAGTATGTATTTACTAGGGCTGTATAATTATATCGATTCTGCGACACTTATCGATTTTTTCCACCCTCGGAAGGTATCGATTTTTCATCCATGAGTATCGATACGTTAAACCATAGGGGTCCATAGGCTTATACAGTCTTTTTAACATGTCTGGTTTGTGACGGCGTAGCAGCAAGACTCCGCCTCCCCGAGTCTCACTTTCAACTTGTCAACAGGAGTCGATCACTACGGGGTGAGGCAGAGCCACTCCCCCCGCAGCTAGTAGAAAACCGCTTACAGCCACGGCTAACTCCGGGAGCCAAGGTAGAAAAGCCTTTTCCTATAGTCCAAAAGACTTTTTTGTTTTTTTTACTCCAGAATGCAGCCACAGTATGTCCAAAAGAAAACCGTAAGTGCAATCATTTGCACATTGAGAGTCTACACAGGCTGATAATCTCCCCACTCAGCTCCTGGATCACTGTGGAAACTTTGAGTTTTATGTCAAATCCACATGAATTAAATGACAAACTAATTTTCTCACTGCATCTTTAATTCATTTTGTCCAACTGTAAACTGTCAGACTCTGTCCAATCAGAGTCGGGTATTGTGTAGTTGGTGCTTTTAATCAGTTTTCAGTTAATTAAATCCAAGTTTATGGGACACAAAATGTCACTAAAATCACTGTCCTGAAATCTTTCAGAAAATCGTAAAAGTGCATAGAATCGTACCGTTTGACAAATATAGATACATACCGTATCGTGATCAGAACATTGTATATTGTATCGTGAGATTATTGTGTCGCTACACCCCTAGTATTTACCTTTACTGTTTTTGCTTAATTACTGCTCCATCTGTTCTTTCTGCAAATTTACTTTAGTTTCTATGGTCTCGTTAATTATTTCATTACCAAGTTAGCTGTTGTCAATTAATCATGATTAGTCCGATTGTTTTCAGCCCTGAATACGGCATGGCTACTTTATTATTTTTTTATTTTAATGAGAATCTTCAATTAATAAGCATTAAACCCAAGCTTTCCAAAAGTATGGCTGACTTCTGAGAATTTGAGTTCTTCCAGAACTTTTTCTTTTTTATTTGAATGTTAATTGAAATGTTCTTTTCTATGTTGTACACTAGTATTTTATATCTTTTGTAGTAAATCTAACCGTAGTGTGAGAACAATGCAGGAATTTCTGAATAATTTGCATCACCTATCGCCAACGCAGAGAAAAGACTTATGACGAACCCAGTTCTATGAGTTCAGCCTGAGAAAATGTCATCACTCTGAGCCAAACCAATAGGAAGAGGTGAAAATAATAATCTGCGTTTTCCATCTAAAGAGAAACTCCTTGGTTAATTTATGAACAGAAGTCAGTTTTCATACATCAGAGTGATGTCTATCAATTCTGTAAGATAAACTCAATTCACATTAGCACCGTCACACCTGTAAGCAATTGTGTGAAGAATTATACACACATAGCCAACAGAATACAGATGGACTTGAACTAACCTTCGAGTAAAAATTGGAAAATAAAACAACTTGTAACAGGAAACAGAAAGATGTTACTTCTGTGTAATACTGCTTACATGTGTTAACTCTTGAACATTAGTAGAGATTAATATGTCTGTTGGCTAAAAGTTAAAATAAAAAATCCCACTATATTAAAACTAGGGCTCCAAGACAACAGAAAATACTGTTATTTCAACAAGGGATACATAAATTCAGCTATTCCGACATAAAATTGTTGAAATGTTAAGAAGATTGTTCACATATTGTGAAATATGTGAAATGCTATTTAGATGAGCACAATATGACTACAACACTTGGCTTCAATGAACAATTAAAAATGTTTCTGAAAAGCTAAAAACTGTTACAACTTAAAATAACTTCAGTGATTTGACTACATATTACTAAAGACTACCCTATTTTATTTTTAAAGTTAATCAACAGTAACTAAAACCTTTAGGTTAGTTGGTACAATAAACAAATATGTAAATCAAATATACCCACAAAGTAGGTCTTTTAAATCTAACCGCTTTCTTTTAGTGCAACACCATCAGCTCAGAGATGTACGGAAGCAAACCATGAGAAAGAAAATGACATGTCTGATGCAAATTTTGATACAGCTATTGAGCGGAGAACATCTGAGCACAGCGGCCAGATCCCTTATTGATGTCAGAAGCTGCCAAGAGTGTAGGTACATGTATTATTCATGGCAGCAAAGACGACTGCCTTCTCACAGCCTGAATCCCCTTCTCAGTCTCAATCCAGTCTCATGTCTGCCAGCATCAGAGAACCACGTGGCAGCCAGCTCAGCCAAGAAGAACTCATCATTACGGCACTGGATGTGGTGCGTTTTACGACACCACTAAGTTTTCAGGAAGGGACGCCAGTTTCTTGTTTTGGTGTTAGTAGGTCTGAAAATATCCCTCGAATGACCACTGCAAAAATGTGGAGGTAAAATCTGACTGTGACGATTATTTTAGTAATCTATTATTCTCCGTCAGGCGATTAATCAATCAAATAAAAAATGTACACGTTCAGAAGAGGAAAATCTGAATCTGGTGGGGCCATGAATGTAGGACAATATGAAGATGCTTTGTGCTAAGCTGTGATAGCTTAGCACAACATTGAAACATCATGAAAAAACTTTTTTGTAAAGGCTGCCTTTCCAGTGAACTTAATATTTACTGTGTAACAATCATTATGCTCAATCTGACGTAGACATGAGGCACTAAAGAGTCAAAGATCTGGAGTCATGCAAACCGCAGGTGGAGCAGCTCAAAGGCTCTGAGCCTCACTAGAAAAGCAACAGCGATTGGAAGGAAATAAAGTCATGATAACAGAGAAATCCATTGATTTCGTGTCAAAGTTGTGAAGAATACAGGTGATTTATTAGGATTATCGGCAGACATGCCATTTCATTCAGGTACTATAAAACCAGGGTTTCAGGTTTTTCTCCCTATGCAGTACTGTTAGCGTCTTCAACACATATAGAAAACAAAAACTCTTTACTACAAAGACTCAGAAAAACTAGAGCTAAGCTCACTCTATAACTTTTTCACAATCAAACTGACCTGAAACCAAATCAAGGTTAGAAACCACAAATGCCTGCAAATAGCCAGAATCTGCTAATACATGAGTCGCCCTTTAAGAACGATTAAAACTGCTTATTTTATTAAACACCAAATAGCTTAAAAAGCTTTAATATGCCCAGAGGAAATCATCATAGCACTGCCACAAAAGATAACATCCATTGTCTTCCTCTGCTCTTTTGGATGCACCCAATCAGCCCTAAGTAAAATAAATGGCGCTCCTGGATTCAGCAGCCAATAGCATGTCAAATAGCACTTTTCTGAATTTTGCCTACCCAAGCTGTATTTTTCAAAAGAAAATGCAGGTCTTTATTTTTTTTTTGCTATGAAACCTCTCTGTCTAAAAAGAAAAAAAATGTCACAGAGAATAATTTACAATCTGGTCACCAATATCTTCAACAGGAAGCCAATTAGACTGAATACAAGTGTGCAAACGATTGCCATTACACACTTTTATTTATTTATTTTTACATAATTAATTTGTTTTGCATCCCTGGGTCTCAATAAGCAGTTTTGTATTTGCATTTTAAATATTTAGGTCTTACATAAGCAAAACCCCTAGTGGAGAAAAGCAGTGTTAAAATGCCTTGCATGTACAGTATTAGTTCATATTTCACAGTTATCAATTCAACAATATACTACAAAAGGAAAAAAAGTTGCAAATATAGCAGAACTGCATCATAGCTCATGGTTAAGAGAAGAAAACATGAGCATGTCTGATTCAACTACAACCACGAGAAGCACTTATGCAAGTTCTTCCTACTGTGTGATCAACATAAGCTCCAAGTCTTTCTATTGTCAGGGTTAGAAGTAAAGCGGCACTCCTGCTGAATGCAGAGAAAATCCTACAAAAGTTAAAGCTTCAGATAACTTCTAGTAACGACAACAAAAAAAGTGCAGTCTGAATTTTACAGACAGCTGTGTTCCTGCAGAAAAGTCTGATGAAAAGGTGACAACTAAATGTGAGAGCCAAGAAAGGTAGGAGATGTTCTGTGATTTTTTTTTGTTGCAACACCTGCTACAGAAAAAAAATAAAAAAATCACAAAGCAGGAGGGGGTTAAGAAGAAAGTGACTAATACGGTAGTATGCATTCGTGGTCTGCTGTTGCCTTGTTTCCTTGGTTTTTACCGAGAAACGAGAGGCTCAATGATTCGAGATGCAAAATGGACCCCACCGTTGATCGCAAGCCTCCTACATAAACCTGAGGAGAAAGACGGATGTAATTTTCACCTCAGTGTAAGAATTCACACTTCAGCCACACACGATGGTATTATGATGCCTCAACATGTATAAACTGTCAAGTGTAGAAACGTAAAAAGACATGCATGTTAAGATATCTTGCCTTATAGAGTGTCTGTTATAAAACAGGATAGAATGATGCGTTTAAAGCTGTGATTTCATTTAGCGCAAGGAGAAGAAATGGGAACGGCTTGCATCATCAGAGGCTCCTCACACCGCCATGCTAATGAGCAGCTCTGAGGGACACCCGATGTAACTGTGAGATGATTATGATAATCTCATATAGTCTAACACGGAGCGCGCACACACGCTTTCATAAATGCTGTATGCACCCACAACAGTGTTACTAGGCAACGGGAACCCATTAGCCCCCAAGGTAGCCCACATCCACACGCAGACACACACTGAAAAGGAACACTTAAACAATTATTCAGAAAGGGAATATGCATGAAAACACGTTTTATATATATATATGCATATATATATATATAAAAAGAGAGAGATGGCGCCGGCCTCTGAGAATGAGTCGTTTTACTGAATTATTATTTTATTATAAAAGCGACAGCGGTAACACGACGAATACCCCTGCAAGTCGTCTGGCTGATAATTTACATCCCAAATCAGCAAGATAACCCTGAAACAGAGGAGCTATCCGAGGCCCGACCGCTGAAAAGCAGACCGCTACCAGAAAATCTATCCGTTTTCACTCTCTGTTTGAGTAATTATATATATATTTTAAAAAACCTCATTGTTCCAAAAAGTGTCATTAATGATTGCGTCCTCCTAAGCATGCTAAGCCCTTAAACAGTTCACCCTGCACATTGATGGAGACATGTGACTCCATTAGCGGCCAGCCGGCCTGAATCGAGATGGGAGTTGGAAAGAGGAAGCAACATGGAAGCTGCAGTGTGACTGAAAATAACAGCCTTGTTCTGTGTGGCTTTCCGGGCAGCCAAGATGAGGCATGACGGTGAGTAAACACGAGAAGGTTACATGCACAGCCCAGTAATTACATGGGTTTGACACATGACACTGAGCCAATTAGCATAATGGGGTTGGGTTGAGTAAACGAGGGTGTAGCAATCATACTGAAGGACACAAAGTCAGGATGGAATATAAACAACATACTTGTCAAAATTGACCATGTTCAAATTCCAGACTACATTTATTTTTTTTTTACAGCCCAAAATCTCCATTTAGCTGGGTTTTCTTATGTGTATGTTTGTTTGAAAGTCAAATTTGAGCTCAAACTGAATCTATAATAATAAATCTGGACTAAATCGTCTATATACCTTGATGTTGTTTATAAAAGTTCGCACAAAATGGACTTGGATGCTTTGTTTCACATCTAAACTTAAAAATGTCAGATTGTAACTCTCATCTAAAAGGAATTAGAGGCTGAAAAAGGATATGAGAATGCCCTTTGACCTTTAAAACAGAGCATTTTATCTCCAGGTTGGCAATTGACAGAATCTAAACTTCTAATGTTGCATACACAAAATGACTCGTTTTTATACAAATCTAAATAAAATACTTTATTAAATTACATTTTTCACCTTTAAGACCACATCATATATTTTATAACAATTTTTTATAACGATTTATTTATTTTATTTATTTTACAATAACTGGACAAAGAAAAGCGCCTCTGGTCATTTATTTCTAGGACTTTGTCATTTTCGTAATGATAGCCAAGGTAATCTTGCTATCAGAAGCTCCAAAAGACATTTCAAAATGTCAAATCAAAACAATAAAAACATTACAAAACCAAATCTAACCATTTGTTTTTGTAATGATAAAGTTATTATATTAGAAACATACAGTTAGAAGAACGTACTAATTTTATGAGAACTACAACTAAAAAAGAAAAAATTATCCAAGCTTTTTTCTTACTCAAATGATGTCTCATAATTGTAAGATGCTGTCAAGTAAAAACATGTTTTTGTTTTGTTACCATGACTATGTTCTTGTTATTAAAAAAATAAAATAAACATCTTGTCGCCAGGACCTAATACTCCATCGTACAACTCAATAAGAGTTCAAATTCAAACCAAACGACTGGCTTAAGTTGGCTTGAACTGAGCAGACCCTGGATTTCAGAATCAGGCCATTTCTGAGGCTAAATAAAGCAACTAACACACAAACACACACCCTGCCACATTAACTAAGTCTTATCTCACACAGGCCAGTGATGACATCCGGCTGTATAACCTGGATTGTATACTACAGCTCCGGCACTTTGTGCATTAGGCTGATTGTGCCGACTGCTCTGATAACATACAGTTTGCTTGCATGGGCCGAACTGCGGACACAGCAGGGCACAACATTGATGGTATGTATTTATAGCAGTTCCATCACCAGAAAACCCCCAACTCTCCACCCCCCGCTCAGTCGGCAGCTCACCCCCGCCCGCCCTCAGGGAAACCCCTAGCAACAAGGAACTCCAACAAGCTGCCCGCTGTTTTATTTTTATTTTGGATGGCCGCAGCCCGAGCTGCAGTGGTTCTGAAGCGCGCTGCTGCGTTTCTGTCAAAGCACCGTGCATTTGTGAGTGGGCATGCTTTTAAGCAAAGTGTGTGCTGGAAATGTGTGGAGGTGCGTCTTTTAAGGCAAAATATGCATGTTTTTACTAGTGGGCTATTAAATTCTGTCAGTAAGGGTACAAGTACTGCGCCGCCAAAAGCAGGCCTTCAAAGCTTCCCTCCTCCCACTTTTTACATAAATCAGTCAAACCGAGGTGAAGCGCAAAGAAAATATTCACGTTTATCTGGTGGACATCAATACACAGAGCTGAGGAGGGAGTGACTGATGGCGAGAATTTATTGGCGAACGTCATTTTAAGATTGGTAACCTGCAGAAGGACGGATTTCTCCAACCTGTTGGAGTTCACAGTCAGAGGCCGCCTGTCTGAGCAGTTGAGAAGTTGAACAGCTGTTGATTAGTGAGGCAAGCAAGATGGTCAAAATAAAGACAAGGATATAGGGGTTATTGCATTGTTTATCATTTATCACAATAAATTTTGATTCCACAAATTCCAATTAATGGTGTTTTGAGCCCCCAAAACTGTTCATATTATCCCGATCGATAGTTTTTCTATTTTCTTCATTGAAAAGCATCAGTAAATACCAATAAATTTGAAAATACAGCTACTTAGTGAAGCTTAGTGACACAAATCACTTCTTTACATACTAGTAGGTATATTTTTCAAGATTAGTATTTGTGTTTATAGGGCTATAATTGCTGTGTCTTACAGTCACATTTACCTAAAAAAGAAGTAATGTATAGTTATTGTCACTTAATGTTATCTCAATAGTACCACAAAATATTGTGATAAAATATTAACCTTATTTCACCCATCTCCATAAGAATGTTCAAAAAACATGAAAGATTGGAGAAAGATCCATAATAATATGTAAAAAATTATGTAATGGACACCTTCAGTATTTCCCTGTTCCCTCCTAAGGGAACAGGGAACATCTAAAAAGGAAGATGTTAAAATTTGGTGTTTTTATTTTATTTGCTAAATTTGGAGTAACTATTTCCAGGCTCATACAGCACATTTAAGAACAAGAAGTCATGGCGCACAGCTAGTTGCTGAAGTTACAGCAAAGCTCATGGAGAGAGCAAAGAATACACATAATAAAAAATAAAACTTCAAAGCAGAATGGTCAGAGACTTGATTGGTTGAGTGTTCAGTCATGCCTCATTTGAACCCCCCCTCCTTTCTGTGGCGCCCTAATCCGGAGGGATGCCTGGAAGGCCAGGCCGGCCAAGGTCCTGTCCCCTACTAAGTATGGACAAGCGAGAGTGTTGTCCTCTTCAAAGCCCTGCTCACTTTACCAAGACATATCACTCTCAAAAAGTTATTAAAAAGTGTCTATTTTTTCAACATTTGCACATTCTGCAATGTTAGAAGCACAAACTTTAAAAGATTTTATTTGTATATGATGTGATGGACCAACACAAAGAGCATTGATGTGAAGCAGGAGGAAAACAAAATAAATGGCTTTCAAATATGTCAAGTAAATGTTTGAGTGAATTTGCTTTTAGCTCCCAAAGCACCCTCTATGTGCTGATGTTGATAAGAGAGCATCTAGAGACTAAACATATTACTCGTTAAACTTTGAGACAGCAATGTGGGATTTATGACTAGACTTTAACTGGAACTTTCTTACACACTGATCCGGCTTGATCTCCTCTGTAGCTCAGGTTGCGTGTTTTGTATCACTGTCCTGGTTGAAGGTAAACCATTACCAAAGTTTCAAGTCTTTTCCAGCTGCAGGTTCTGCAGGTTACACCAACTCAAATTCAAGACTTTACAAGACCATTATGGATTAATTTTAAGACCTATATATCTCAAAAGACATGTACAAAATTTGTCCAACCAATTGACAATAAATTGTACCCAAGATAGACGCAGGGATGCTGGCTTGCTAGTTAGCTAGCAAGGGTATGTAAGCAGTGAGTCATGCACTGCAATGAAGATGTCTGCGTGTGACCAAAACATTAACTTGACAGAAAATCCCGCTTGAAAGGAATACATTGAATAAACACGATTAAATAGTCCTGCTAAAACAAATTTTAAGACCTGTTATTAACGTATTTAAGGCCAACCAACATTTATCAATTATTTTAAGACATTCCAAGGCCTTAATTTTGGATAGATGCCTTTAAGCCTTGTATTAACTCATCTTTAGCTTCATCCATCTTCCCATCAACTCTTGACAGGTTGCCCTTTCCCATCACTCTACCTGTCGGCGAGTGACAGAAGCATCCCCAAGAAAGACAGAAAATTATAAAAGCGTGGGATCACTTGAAACTGCATTAAAAAAAAAAAAAGAATAACACAGTTCAGGGCGTGTGAAACACCTCAGAAAGAAACAACCACTACATGCATTGAACTCATCCTGGCTGCTCACAGCTGACATTTTGATTCTCTTTCGAAAAAAAAAAGAAAATAAAAGTGATTGTTAGTGCAGAAATTAGCTTGTTACAAGGGAACATATTTTGATTAACATTGCATGCTGTGTTCAAGAAGAATAAGGAAGTGAAAAAATGTAAATGTGATTATCGGTTCTTACACATTGTATATTTTATTTAAAAAAAAAGTATTTTCATACATCAAACTTGAGACTTCAAGTGAAATGTAATATAAAAGGCAGATTTTATTTTATTAATGCCTCAACTTAAATTTGCTTTTTAAGTTAACATGAATCTTTTTTATTTCTCATTTGTTTTTACATTTAAAAAAATAGTTTTTCATACTTCAAACTAAAGAGTAAAAGTGATGTTTTTCTGGCGTTTCATTTTAAACAGTAAAATACCATCTTATTAAAGTAACCAAATAGTCTTTTTACTAGCATTTTCTCTTTCACACGTTTCTTTTACTAAGTTAAGTAGGTACTACACAGCAATTGTCAGAATAATCAGTAGATTAATAAAATCATAATTTGCGTTAAATTTCTCAACAGTTTTACATCAGACATTTCTGTGTGTTGCTTAGGTCTTCATAATCGATCTTTGTTTCTTAACAAATGTTCTCCAATACTCTAAGACCTTCAACAATAAAATATAGATTTTTTTTTTTAAAAAGTGGTATGAATAATTCTGTACAGTATGTGGCATAAGTCTATAATGGAAGTTGAGTTGGTGTTTTATAAATCCCAAAGCTACAGAAAATAATAAAAAAAAACAACTGAGTATATAGAACCAGAAACTACATCATAAAAAAAAAACAACTTAGCTCCTCTGCTCTGATCAATATTACAGCATAAGATTACCATTTGAGAGAACATAGGATGTTTTTCCACACCTCTGCCTCCTACATGCCTTTTAAAACTGTCTCTGAAGCTATGTTCAAAGCCCTGATGTAAAAATTACTGATGGTGTGAATGACTGATGAGGTCAATCTATACCGTGTCGCAGTCCCCAAAGACCACCTACACTGCATAGGCACCAGCCACCATCTGCATGCTCATTAAAACACATGAGGTGGTGGAGCCTTTAAGCTGGTTATTACCAATATCCAACTGTAAAGAGTGTATTCTGCAGCACAAAGAGGATGCTTTAACAAAACAGAGGTATTAGAGATGAATGTAAATTATTCAAACCCATGTGTAAATTCAATATGGGGCAATAAGCAAATTACCCAAGAAAAAAAAAAGAAGAAAGATAGAAGGATTTCATCCATACTCAACACCAAATTGTATTTTCAACAGCCTCAAAATTATTCAACTCCCTGGACAGATTTTCTAGTAAGATCACACAATTACAAATGAATTGTTTCAGCATTGCTTGAAGGAAGATCCCCTCATATGCCTGGGCTACTGACTGCAACATTCCACTGCATGTTAGAATATGGTTAAAGAAAAAAAGCCTAAAAGTTCAGGATGCCATTAAATAGCCAAAACAAGGAAAATGATTCAAAAAGTCCCTGAAAATCCCCCAAAGAGTTACCTGGAAGTGGCAGAAAGAGGAAGAGGAGGAAACACAGACTGATTAACTCTGTAGCAAGACTTAATGCCAGCAGTGAAGCACGGTGATGGCCTAGTGATGCTCTGTGGCTGCTTTGGAGAATTCAAGTGAATGAAAGATGTTTGCTCATGAGTGAGGCGCAAAAGCCCAGAACTAAACATTGTCATCATAAAGGGATTGAATAGTTTCAATTTAGAAAACTCTTCTTATCGATTACAAACAATAATAAATCAATTAATGTTGATTTACTGCCAACTATACCAATTCTATAACCAGAAATCGGTATAATTTGCCAATTATAGACTTAGAAGGTAAAGGTTGCGCAAAAGAATAAATGTATTTAATTTTGTCAGCTTTAGTCAACAATTTTGTGCCTCAATATATTAAAAAACGCAAAAGTAAAAACACTGTTTGCTTTCAACATGGTGGCAAAATGCACATCATCATCTGGATCCATGATGATCAACAATAAAACAATATTACATTAGCTTGTGTGCTCTGCAGATACTGAGCAAAGTGTCAGTCTGCTGTGCGAAGTTACATAACAGGAGTAGGCAAAGACAGGAAGGTTGCCTTCTATATCTAAACCAAAAGAGATTTAACATGATGGAAAATTTCAGTACTAATTCATGTCTGAGAGTTGATTTGTTTTTTTTTTAAAAACCACAATATTTTTGAAGAACTTAACATTTACTGAATAGACTATTTTAAAAGAAAACTAAGCTAGTAAAATGCTACTAAAGTTAATCACAGTTTCATAGATCATAAGATCGCAAAATGCACACACAAAGAACTGCTTGTGCTGTAATAAACATCCGCTCATTCTTTAAACACCCTGCATTCAGGCTCCCTTTGCTAATAATACCCGAGGTGACACAGACGCATCAATATGAGCATTTGGGCAGATGTCAATATCTGATATTAATATTGTTATGTTGACCTTAATACAAATGTTAAGGTCAATCTGTCATGCAGAGGAACTGACGGCATTAAAAGTAAAGAAGCTGGTCAAGTAATGAAGGAACTGTAATAAAACTAAATATATATGAATATATTAAGTATTCTTCATAAAAAATGTTCCTTTTGTCCCAGAAAAACCAAAATATTTATAATTTTGTCTACCAGCCCTTCAGAAAAAAATAATAGAAGCTGTAAATATTATTATAAATGATAAATCAAGCTGAGGCAGAGAATAAAAGTACTTACAATGTGAACACATCTCCAGGGGGTAACTGGCTTCATTTCCCTGAGAAATGAAGAAAGACAAAGTTAGCCAAAATAATACTGAAAGTTAAGCGCTTAGTTCAAACAGTACGCTTTCATTTTATACATTTCTTGCCTCTTCTCTTGGTGTTCAAGATGCAAAAACCTCATATTTAATTAAGGAGGTGCTGATTTTACGGCTCATTTGGTAAGGCCTGGTACACTGAACCATGTAACAAAAGGGGAACCTTTGCTGCACACCAAAGATTGATGAACAGGCTGGTAATATTTCCTGTTAAAAAAAATCGGGTATACAATTCAAAACATTTTAGTTTTGGAACCTATAATAGGGTACAAACTAAAGTCAAACAATGGAGTGCAAGGCTTTAGATGGTGTGAATATAGTGTGAAAAGTTATTTCTTCAGTTTCAGATAGTTTGCTTTTGCTCTAATTAGGTTCCCTGACGGTACTTTTTCATCATCACTTCACTATTAAAACCACAGAAACTCCAATCTGAGTTAGTCACTTTATTAGTCACTTAGACGAGGAAATATAAATTTTACTTTTTAATCAACGAATAAGCACTACAACTGCTTTATTATTCCCTAGCATCTGTGTGTAGCATTTCACTTTTTTCTACATGCAAATGTGCATTTTTGCTGCGATTGTGTGTCAGAAAAACATAACCATACTCAGTCGAGGCACATGCTTTTCATAAGAGTAGCACCAACAAGTCTGATAAGAATACAAATAATGCGTTTACCACACTATGTTATCGTTTCCCTGCAATTTAATTAAATTAACTCAATGAATGTGCCACTATTAACACATCCTGTAGATATACTGCACCAAGGTTATCGTGTCAGCTCAGTGCAATGTGAATTGGCGATGTCCTACTTCTGTAACAATGCTACACAACTGCCATCTGCTTTGGAATATTTTGCATACAAGACAAGCGCTCAAACATTCAAATATTTTCTAACATCTATCTCATCCTTATGGGATGGCTTAATGCAAACTTTACAAGTCTTTTGTTTTCAGAAAATACAATTTTCAAATTGTCATTAAATTGTGGAAGTACAAAAAAAAAAAAAAAATCTTTGCCGTTTTACAACAAGTAGCAGTAAACGGATTTCCCCCACAGTTTTGCCTGGAAAAACCCAAAACGATACGACTTTGAAACCACAGCCACGGGAAACTACACACAGTATTTTTGAAAACATTAACTGTTAATGTTGATCGTGTGTGCAATTTCTTCTAAAAAAATAAAATTAAAAAAATTTATAACAGTTCTAAATACGTTTGTAAGATGGATACGGTACATTGATGCTAATAGCATCTTTGTTGGAAAGCACTGCTGATAAGATTCTTTGACAGGTTCTAACAGGTTTGTTGTTGTGCTGAAAGGAGATGATCATTCCAGCCCTTTGGTATTTTGAAACCGTTAAGACTTCTGCTACGCAGAGTTTGCTATCAATTAATCTGAAGTGCCTTAATGCATCTTTCAATACATTTCAACAAATTCAACTATTAAAACCTCTCAACTGTCATGAAAACCCCAGCGACTCCATGAACCCACTGACTTCCAGGTAGATGTATTTGGGGTTACAGTTATGGGGTTATGTATTGATGGTTTTTCAAAGCCAAGTAGTTATACTGAACCCAAGACTGAGGCTGTCGACAGAAATAACGTCTGTGAAATTCTGGCTCATGTTCAACCTTCACATCAGCAGCATTCCCATTACTTTCAACTGCAGTGTCAACTAAGGTGGTTGGATAATTGGCAGAGTGAGACCAAACACTTTTGTGGAAGCCAATGAGAAAAGCCTTTACTAAAGTGGTAGAATTGATGGGATGCTTTCCCAAAGCCAAGTAAAAGATCCAACAAGGCAGGGAGCAATCGATCGCTCCTCCAAGGAATGCCAAAGCAAATTTCTATTTGCAAAATCTGCAACAAAGTTGAACGTTTCTATCAGTCAAGTCTAAAGAATGACAACATTTTTGCTTCAAGACATCAGCTCCCCACTTCAGCTGAACAGTCTATTGATCTATTTTACTCAATGATACACAATCAAGTAAAGTTTGAACCAACGTAAATGCCAAAGCAGTTCAAATCAACAAGAACAGAGTCAAAAAGTTTTCATGTCAGCTTAACTCTGTGCTGTAACAAAGAGGAAGGGCTTGCCACACATAAGTTGAGGTATTTTAAGAGCGACAAAGAGAACGAAGTGAGATGGGATTAACCAGGAGAGCGCCTTAGCATTTGACACCCTAAAGGGAGAGTGGAGTCAGTGCAGAGATCAATGGTTGACATGTACAGTTTTCCTCTGAAACTGCTTCACATTGACTGCCTGTTCAAGAGAGGAAATTTTTGGAGTAGCTCAACCTGTGCAGCACATAACCGCTTGTATTGCATTTGGGGGTCTTTTTGTCGTCGCTGACCTGTCATAGTGGCAATGTGATACTTTATTGAACTGAACAAGGAAAAGTCCTTAGGTCTGTTATTTTTCTACCTGCTGTAGAACTCAGTAAGCTACAATATGCTACAACGGATGAACTCTTACAAGGGAAGAGCACCAAGAGTGATTTATTATACATCATCATGTAATTTTAATAAAGCTTTAATAATAACCTAAAAAAACAAAAACAACATGTTAAATAAGCATTGGTAGCTTGACTCTTAACTACAACCCAGACGTTCATTGTTGTTTAAATGCAAACTGCAGGATCTCTGCAGGTAAAGAGACTTAGGGCAAAGGAGATTTGGTTTGAGGGATTACAGGTTTATTGACCAAGGTGTTAGTTCCTTTCTGGGGCCATCAAGGAGTAACTCTTGCTATGTCTTCCTGGGACAAACCACTTCATTGCACTCGATGCACAGATGGGACAAAAGGCAAAATAAAATAATAATAATAAAAAGAAACAAAGGAAAAAGCATGAATTTCTTTCCCACATACATAGACATAAACAGAGGCAGGGAGGGATGGACTAGTTTGCTCATCAATAATGCATGCTTCATTCAGAATCAATTAGACCAATGCGCACAAAACACGTTTTGCATAATGAAGAGTCTGGCAAAGTGGCTGGTTCAGTAGCAACACTGCAGCCGACCCAAAAACCCGGCTAATTATAGACCTGCAGGACTCGTAACATGAAAGGCTATTACAGTGCATGCGGCTGCAGAGCTGAAGTACTTTTCTGAACCTTTGTGTTCTCCTCTTTTTAAAAAATATAAAATAAAGAAAATTGGCAAATCAAAATTGCAGGAAATAAGTGACTACCAGCAAGCCGTTTCATCCTTTTAATGGATCGGGGCATAGAGAAGCAGAAGCATTAGTCATCAAATATCCCAATACTGCCTGTCAAAGTAATCAAATTGTTTACCCCGACTGGGGTCACGGTGAAATGAACTAAAATGTATACAACATCAGGGGGGATGCTTGATTTTGACTTCTCAGCAATTTTATTTGCTTCCTCAAAGAACTGATATTATGGGTTGCTTAAAATTTGTTTCCCTTAAGTTGTTTGGCCTAACAGCTAAGACACATTTACTTTGAAAGTACATTTAGCTAATATTTTTGCTCCATTACTTAATGTCCCTGCAAAAATGTCCAGCTACAAATAACACATAGGCATGAATATTGGATCAAGTAGGATGGATGAATGAACCTCAGATTGTAGCTCCACATCCTATCTTAAGACCAACACTTCCAGGTCTTTGTGTAATAAAAATAAAAATGGTTAAAGTAGGGCTGTGGGAAGGTACTTTTTACTGTAAAAGCTAATGGAAAAAAACCGTCTGGAAGTAAAAGAAAAAATTGTACTTGTCAAAAACATGAATAAAATGCAGTAGATACACCAGCACAACTCTTAGAAATTATTGTACAATAAACAAGGAGAAAGACGTCAATTAGTCTCCTAATCTAATCGCTGGTGCTCTGTTTATTGGTTTGAATGGAATGAGACACACTGGGCAAGACCATACGATGCATCTTAACTGCATTGGGAAAATGTTCCGACTCCTGTCTCAGAAATCCGCCTCATTTACCTTTCTAAAGCGCTATTAAAGTACGATTACAATGTAGATGTGAGGGTTGCCAGTATACTTGTTTAGTCTGGCTCACAGTTTTCAAAGTTACACAAATTAACCATTTATGGTTGAGTACCAGTCTGATACAATTACAGCACTGCCAAGGAAAACAAAGTCAGAGGCAATATGATTGGGGAAACTCAACTTTTACATTTCTTTGTAATATTCCTGCACAATATTACAACGCGAAACTAAATGTTAAAGTTAGACAAATGTTTTTAAAACCATTACGACAAGTCGGATAAGTCACTTTGGTGTTATATGTCTGCAGGGCTGACTAACAAGTACTTCTGGAATAAATGTAATAATTGTGATATTTTTATTGTATATAAAAGTAGTATTGTTTGATTACTATCTATTTTAGAACTGGTCCCAGTAATAGAGGTTAAAAGTGCAGTTTTGGAGGTCCTGATAATACATATAAAATTTTTATAATAGATAAAAAGGCAGTACATCAGAGAAGAAAATCAATTAAGAATTAATCAAAATTTGCTAAAAAGTAGTTAACAGGCTACTGAAAAGAAAAATGAGACAAAATTTGAATACATCCGAAACATAAAAGCATACAAACACCTTTTATAAAATCTTAACTTCAAAATGGTTTTTGATTTTTTTAATTTAGTGTTTTCTTACCAGTCCATCAAAATAGGAATAATAGTCTTGAAGAGACTGTACCATCATGTTGATGTATTAAAAAAGTTACCAAATAATAAAAAACATATTCCCTTATTATTAGGGCAGGCAATTTCCATAAAAAAATTTAAAAATCCAGGCTCAAATTCAACCTCCCGTGTTTACCGACAAGTACATACTGTAGGTCCTAATATGCAAGGTTGATATGTATACTGTCTGTTTTGTACTCAAGTGAAGTAATTAAGTTCCGACTTAAAACCATAACATTCATGAGATCTCAAATTGACTTGTTTAGAATTTTCTCCCATTTTTTCCCGGCTCACTTCTCTCGATCAGGGATCACAGAGCTACACTCCGCCCCCACACAACCATGTCTGAGAATATCACGCTTACAGCAGAGCTTTGTGATAGACTGAACCAGTGAAACAGTCAGATATGGGCTCTCTGCTTTTCTTTAAACAGAAGTTACTTTTACTGTTTTTCCTCTTTATACAGCTGAGAGGAAAAAAACAGAACAACAAGCAGTAGGGAATTGTAGCTGTTAGCCTGTCTGAATAAATGTTTAATCTCACAGGTTAGCAACATAACCAAAAACCTTTTCAGAAAGGTTTTTGGTTATGTAAATTCTCCCCTCCGGTTCAGTTTCTGAGTGGATGTGTTTTCATTTTTACAGTCTCACTGTTGGGGGATGTATGTGTGATTTCTTCGTGTCAAGCTACGCAGTTTTAGGAGAAAATATTTTAAAAAATAATTAACACACTCTGAGCTGCCTGAAGGAACCCCACCTCTCAGCCATTACTTGGCCTGACTCAAGCCTTTGTATAAAGAGGTTAAAGCCCTCATAATGATGTCAACCAAACAACCAGCTGTCTCAGTCAAGTTACGCATCAGAGTATCAGAGGAAAATGTTGTTTTTTTTAATCAAGAACTAGGCTAGAAGACAAACTTTCTGATTAAAAGAGAATTATTAGATACTTGAGCACATTTAGCTCTACTTGTGTAAGCATTTTGTTAAAAGATCATTTGTAAGTTTCTAATAGCTATGTTCTAGTAACATAGCTATTAGAACAATAGCTATGTTCTAAAATCGTAACATAGCTATTGATTTTAGAACAGGACTCATTTAATTTCCCCTGCTAAAAGTTTTGATAGGGAATTTTTTTTTAAAATATACCAATTTAAAAGAAACCATATGTACAGTAATTTAGCTACTATTGTTTTTACATGTTTATGTTGCACATCTTAATATAACTGGCAACATATTTAGCAGGAAGTGAACAATATAGCATTACTTTGCTTCAACAGATTGTCTCAGTAATTTGTCCTTACCAGGGTCGGAGAGAGATGCAAATTTGATCCAGTTAAAACCCATCAACCTTCCATAAGTTTTGCTTTTTGCCATTAGGCCTGTCATAATACACAACAAATAACTTACTCGCATGATAAATTAATAACTCTCATTTTCATTATCTATTGATTTTATTTCTCTCTTTCTACCAAAAACTGGAAGATAAAAAGTCTTCAATTTGATGATTTGGTCTCAATTAGCCCTATTTTCTTTGAAGGGTGCTCGTTCTGTTTACAGAGTCTTCATAATTAATTTTCTTTGTTGTTTCTGCTGTTTTATTTATTCTCATATTTTCAACGTCTTTCAGTGCCAGTTTTAAATGTTCATTAGAATTTAAAGATTATTGATCTTTGAAAACGTGAGTTTGCATTATTATGCCACTGTTGTTATATCACTTGAAAATGGTGTCAAAGCAAGAATATTATCGTCTATTGTAATAACTTCTGGGACAATTTACTGTTATTGTGACAATTTATGTCACAACAAGATATTTTTAAAAATTTGCTATTGTGACAGGCCTAGTTGCTGTCTGTGATACTTGGGACGCATCCTGCTGTAACCCAGACATAATGAAGACGGGCTAACCTCAACTAACCTGCTAAATGACACCTGAAATATTTGCAAATAGTTGTTTACTGATGACATAGAGCTTCAGCCCGTGACGGCTGGCTCCAGCGCTGAAGGCTGCAGATGCGGAGCGGTCAGCGAGGAGAGACAAATCCAGATTGAGTAGGCTGGCTGGGAAGTGCAGCGTGGATTGCGTCCTGTTGATCATCACTTGTGCTGGTGCTTCTCTGTGGCTTTTATCTCTTTTACATTAGCTACAGCTAAATCCGTATATGGGTGGCGCTTGATTGCTAGGCAGCATATGGTCCCCTTAGCATCAGATCATTCCGCTACATGCTTTAGCAGCTGCAAGGCTAGCCTTGCAGCAAAGAGAGATCCCTCTAAGTCAAACAATAAGATGGCTGAAAGATATCCAAGTGCTGTAGAGCTAATAGAAGGGAAGTTTACCTATTTTTATAGAACAATGACATTTTCAATTCAAGTAAGCTCAAAAGGATTTATCACTGACTCCAGTTTTACATGTAGTTCCTGACTGCATTCTTCTATAAAAAGGGAACAAATTGAAATCTATTTATTTGACTTAGAAAGTGTTTGATTGGATTAAATTGAGTTTTTTGTAATAAAGTGTTTCGAGACGATATTTGTTGTGAATTGGCGCTATACTAAATGAACTGAATTGACTGAATAAATAAAATCTCCTTAAAGGGATCAAGTCAACAGCGGTTTGAGTTTGGATTTCTCCTAGTTTTTAAAAAAAAAACTGGATCGGTGTCATTTACAATTTAGAGATAATAAAATATCTAAAATACCAATATTTAGGTTTGGTAGTAAAGATTTGAAACATGACTGCACAAGGAGAGGAGGACAGTTTTATATGTAGACATTTAGATCATGCTGTTTATGTAGATCCTATGTGAATTTCTATTTTAACTCTGTTAAAATCATTTTATGCGTTTTTGTGTGCGAGTCTATATTTCATATTCTCTATAGATTCTAGCGGTGTCTGTAGTGCTGCCCTTGTAAAGATTTTGTTCAGCTTCTGACCACAAAACAAGAATGGTTAAAAATGTGGCTGAAATTTTTTTTTAGAAATTGTCTGTTTTCCTTTTATTGAGGCAACAGTTCAAAGCCTTTTTTTATGTTTTGGATCTTAAATAATATAGTTTACTATATTATTTAAGATAGTAAACCTGTTTTTGTTGAGCAGGTAAAACTAAAACACAAGCTAATTTTTGCATTTTTTTTTTTTTTTTTTTAACAAATTTTATGACCTGCCAGTAGTTAAAATGAGTCATTTGGCTCCAGGGGGTAAAAGTTTGGACACCACAGATAGTAATAAGGCATTGTAATACGCAGTTCTTACGTTCTTTGTTCTGGTGAAACATCTGACTAGTCAGGTGGAGATCAGACATGATTCTGCGAACTTATTCATGTTCTGAGCTTTTCCTTGTCCATGTTCATCTTTATTATAATCACTCACTCTCTTTCTTCCTCAATGTTTCATACATTTATGCAACCTAAACAAATATGGATAATTGTTATTTTGCTCAACAACCTGTTAATCACTTGTTGGTTGTACCCTAATGTACATTTTGAAGTATATGCAAACATCTGATTACATGTGTATGACAAGAGTTTCTTTAAAAGTTCATAAGATCAGTACACTAAAAAAATATTTACCAATGACATCTTAACATTTGCACAAAGTAATCCAATAACATGCGATGTAATTGCCAGCTCTCTCCTGTAGGTGAAATTTTAGGTCCAGTGACCGATCCTCCAAAAGTATTATGTTGCCCTCTGAGATTTCAAGATATAAAGGGCATTATAAATAAAATATACTATTATTATGTGACTAATCAAATAAAAACAGTAAGGTGGAAATATCATTTAGATTACCTGCTGACAAATGCACCAGCTGGAATTAATTACATTCAGCAGAATCACTTTTTAAATTATATAGGACGACAATTTCATCTCGTCAGACAAACAACTCTAATGTTTGCATTAGTCACACCGGCATCTGCCACTAGCACTGGAGGATCTTAACGGAGCATCCAGGGTGTTCCCCAGCTGATTCACCTCTGAAAATAGCCTGCAAACCACACCTACCTGGCACAGCAGGGATGATGTCATCTGCAAATAACTGTCAATGCAAAACCTTATCTACAAAGGGCAAAAAAAGAAAAAAAAAGTCTAGTTATTTATAACTGCGACACACCACAGGAAGTTGGTGGAACCGTATTGTCTCAATCATCTGCCAGAGAGTTAAATGCAGTCTGTCCTAAAACAGCGGAGCTCTTCCTCCACGGTAGAACTACTTCCATGTGTGAGCGCCTATATATGCACTTTGGGGGCAGGTACCCACTTCAAGACAGGTATGATTCAGACAGAGTACGGCGACATTTTCTGTACCTTATTTCTCACCGTGAACAAACAACTAAAGAGTTGCACTGAAAAGTCTGAAAGTCTTACCATGTTAACTGTGGCTTACTGAAACCATTTCAGTTATACTGGCTAATACATTAGCAGCAATAGTAAACAAATGAAATCTAACTCAGCACTTACAAAACCAGACATTTTGCTCTTTTTTTTAAAGAATCTGACCTGAATCTGAGCTACCTTGGGAGATCTTTTGTTTAAAATGCCAAAAAAATCTCTCAAACCCAACCTGAATTGTTTTACACTGAACAGATATTCTATAAACATTATGATTTCTGAAACATTTCCCTCCATTTGTGATAAAATAGTGTAAGAATAATCCACCTAAACTTCAGCATTTTTGTGGCTTCAATGTTTGACCCTGAGTAAAACAGTCAACATGATAGTTAAATGTAAATATATGTACATTTTTTAAATAAGATAAAACTACAAATAAATTGTAATCATCTTTGTTTTTACCCTTTTTTACTTAGCTGAGAGGTTGAAACTGTGTGGAAATAGCCCAGTTCAACTTCAGTATTGTTCTGTAAGTGAGGAAATTTCAAGATTATATCATTAAAGCATTAAATAATACCTTTTTTTATTAAATAGAAAAAATGCATACAGTTTCAAGTTTTTTGACAAATTTACAGATCGAATTCTTAGTTTCCAGGGGGAAAAGAATATATGACTTTAGTATTCGGCATGCTGATCACAGATCAGAACTCATTCAAAGGTTAAAAAAAAAAAAAAAAAGGTTGATGTGTTCCACAAAAACAAAAATAAATAAATAAAAACTATTGTAATTCCTCAACTTGGAAAAATAAAATACGAGAACAGCAAAGCATTGAAATTTGTCGGCATGTTTGTCAGCCACTTAAAAAGGTACCTCAAAAGGTTATTGGCACAATTCCCTGCATCTCAGCTGAACATATATGGATCGAGGCCTGGATGCTGTTGTCTCAGGTTCTGGATGGTTGGATCTGCTGACCAATACCTACTCTCCATCCCACAGAACCATAGAGCCAACCCCGCTGCCCTACATTACATATTTTTTTTAATAGTCAATTGCCAAATTAGCCATTCACACTACAAAGTCATTGTCACGTTCTCTTTGGTATTTCACTGACTGCTTGTTGCATTGTTGTGCAGATATAATTCTTTTAATGCAGCATTAAAGCATCATCAGGTTCATGATTATAATGCATTTTAAAATGCTCTCAGGTATGCAGATAGATTGCCTGATGGTTATTACAGCAGGCGGTGTGTGGCAGTGTAGCAATCCTATGGCCTGCTATGTCAGCTTCCCTAAAAAAAAAAAAAAAAATGCTGTAAATTGATTCTAAAAAAGCCCCAACCTATTATTCAAAACATATGCAGTGACATTATATAATGCAGCAGTCCCACATACAGCGTCGTGCTTCTTATATGAAAATAAAATGCGCTTTCTATTTAATGCACAGCACTGCCGCTACATGACTAGTCGGTGCATTTTCCTGCTCGATGGGTAAAAGTGTGCCACAATTAACCGCAAACCCACATGCAATAAGCGGGTATTTCTGTCACTAACACTAATTTGTGAGGCCCTGGTTGCTAATAAGAGTGCGGGCTATGTCGAGAAAGGATGAGAAATATCTGGGCCACAAGCTGCAGGCTACTGTCAGCAGAGCCCTGGGGTATTGGAGCCAAAAGTGGGGAAGAAAAGCGTTTCCTCCTCGCAAAGCTCGACGTTTCTCGACCGTTCGCTCAAAGCGAAACACTCATGGCGGAAAAGAAGCTGTGAAAACGCCACATTATTCAACACATTAGAGCACAGGCCTGCCAGCTGGTGTGTTTACCAGTCGGCGGAGGCTGAAAATAGGAGCCGTTGGTTCTGCTGCTTACCATCTTGCGGGTCGGATGATGAAATCCAGGCGATGAGAACGGAAAAGAGGTGAAACAGGAAGAGTCAGCGGGCCGCCGAGCTGAGCGGAACGATACAAAAAAAAAAACCCAACACTGTAGTAGTGCCTCTTCAGAGGTCTGGTCCTGGATTTGTACCCAGCTTTCAGACTCTCCTTGCCGTCTCTCTCAGTAACCGAGGCTTTCACTGCAGTGGCGAAGGGAGTGAGAGCCGCTGGGAGGGGACAGTAAGCGGAGGAGGAGGTTTGGTTTGACAAGCAGGCGGTGGCGGAGGGGCGGAGGGAGAATGAGAAGGGGGGAGGTGCGGCAGTACTGTACATCCGGGTACTACAGGCTGCATGTTTTTTTTTTTTGTTTGTTTTTTTTTAATGTCCTACACACAAAGCAGCTTTGCGCATGGGCTCCTCCTGGTGGTGGAGTTTCAACATTGCAGGGAGATGTTTTCCCCAAACTTTATCGCAAAACTAGAACACCATATAAAATAATATTTTTTGAAAATAACTGTTCATGTGTTGGTTTTTAACCTTGTTTTTATTTATCTCTGTAAAATAAAGTAATGTAAATAGGGAAACAGAAATTAACCCTGTTTCAACCGTTTAAGTATATGGTTAAAACATATATATATATATATATATATATATATATATATATATATATATTCCTAATATATATATATTAGGAATAGAACTTCTATTCCTAATGCTGAACGTGTGAGTCATTCAAGACAGCTGCAGTCGTACATTCCATGCTTTTTTGAACAGCCACAGAAGCGCTGAAAGTTGCAACGCACAAAATTCAATTCATCAACCTTGAATCTTATGGGATTTCAAAGGACACGTGGAGTGTTGTAACACTTTAAGACATTCAAATTTCTGAAGCATGTTAAATATCAGGTCTTTGACATGTAAAATACAAGACAACATTTAATACACACATATAAGAACTCAAAGTTTGTTTCTGGTATGAATAAGATGGACATTTCTGAGTAAATATTGAAACAATCTACAAGGAGCATCAAATGTGAAGACAAAATTTGGTCACTTTTCAGTTGCATTTGACATGAATGTCAATGTAATGCAAAACAGCGAATTAGCAAGTATAAAATGTTTATTTAGGACCTTCAATGTAAATTTTGCCGACCGCAGTCTAAAAGGAAATTTCACCTCAGAGTTGTGTATTCTTCCAGGTGCTGAAAGTTATAGAAATAGTCTTTAAAGGGATTATTAGAGCAATTAAACCATGTAAACCACTAAGTATGAATGACAACAACTGATGCGAAAATTATATATTTCCTTGTTTAATATAATAACATTACAAACATCACTTTAACAACAGGAAAAGTTTCTTCTTAATATAAATGCTATCAGAACAGTATATTGCACATGTCATTTTGTTGCCCTAATATTCTGCATAGATCAATTTAATTGAGAATTGAAAGTGTTTTCTGAAAAAATACATAAGCAATTTCAAAAGAGTTAATGGTTCTCTGTACAAAGAAATATTTTCTTATATAATTTCACAAAAAAATATAAAATAGACACTAAAGGTTTTGGCTGGGTATATTCTAAATACAAATTTTTTATTTTTTTTTTGCCTCTCCCTAATGGAGAGACAGCCAGGTCCTTTTAGAAGAGGTAGAGAACACAAACACGCTGGGGACAAGAACTGCATCCAAAGCTAAAACACCTACTTTTATAACTGGATTTAATATTGAAATGATGGTATTCAGCATAAGGAAGTCCCACATAGGTAAACATAGAGTGCTTCAAACCAAGATGCTTTTTAAGTCAGATTGTACCAAATGTTTAATAATTTTAAAACTGTATTAATAAAATGTGATCAACAGGTCAGCAATCAAGACTGCATAAACTTGGCTCCAAATATGGCAGTACCACCCTCAGGGCATTTTAGATGAAACTTTACATCTGTCCATCGTCTAAAATATTCGCCCACCGTCTTACACTTCTTTAAGAACAAGGGTCACAGGGGAATCAGGTCCAGCAGTAAAAACCTGATATTACTCTCACCAGAAACGTTCCCCAGTTTGTTCTGGCAACCGGGGGGTATTCCCAATCCAGAAAGGACAAACAGTCCCCTTAGTGGATCCTGGGTCTGCCTTGAAGTCTCCTGCCAGTGGGCCATGACCAGATATCTTCCAAAAGAAGGGCCCTTGATCAGATCACCAAAGTTCAGGGTTGGAATGTTGATATAAATAAGGAACTTCATTTTTGACTATTTCCCTCCTGGAACATCAATTGCATTACTGCAGATAAGGCCCTAATCTATTCATCTATCTCCTGCTCCCTCCTACTATAACTTATAAACAAGACTCCAAGACGCCATGATCCTAGAACTTCTCCTTTTCACGGCTTTGACCAAGAGCATTATTCCTCAACCCTGGTCCCTACAAACCACTGTCCTCCAGGTTTTAAGAGTTTCCCACAAGTGACTTAAACAAATGAGTTGTTAACAGGCTTCTCCAATCATCTGAATCATGTGGAGCAGATGCACATCTAAAAGATGAAGGGCAGTGACCTGTAGGGACCAGGGTTAAGAAGCACTGACCAAGAGTAAGCAGTTCATCATTTTCTAATTGAGAGCCAAGGTCTCAAGCAAAACGAAACTGATTCTCATCCTGTCCACATCACACTAAGCTCTGAAACGCTCAAGTGAATGCCGAAAGTCATTGTTCGAAGACACCAAAAGGACCACATCGTCTGTGAAAATCAAAGATGACACCCTGATGTTTGCAAACCATACATGTCCCTGCATCCGGATTATAGATAAGAGGCGGATCCGGCAAAATCCAACCACCACTGGGATGTTTACGCAGTTCTTGCTTTGGCAGACTCTACCATCCTCCTCCACACAAAGAGACAAAGTTGTAAGTCTTCTCAAGATCCACAAAGCACATGTGATCTGGACACTAAACTCCTGATAGCCCCACACCCATGAACCATGACCAGAACGCAATCTATGCCAAACAGTCGATCGGAGTATCCAGTAAACTTTCTCTGGAAGACTTAGAGGTTGGATCCCTCTGAAATAAGGAAATACTTTCAGGTCCTCATTCCAAAAAAAAAAAAAAAAAATACTATAACCACTCAGTTTGCCAAAGCCACACGTCCTTTTTGAACCATTAGAAGAGGCATCTCAGTTGCGTAACATCTACACCCTTCAGTTTATTGGTACAAATCTCCTAGACTCTATAGCACACTGCTGCCAAAGAACCTTTTACATGCCAACCATTGCTGCCATACTGTTAGTCCTCCCCAAGCCCCAATCCTGAATTGTCACACATCTTTTATGGCAGTGCTTTGCAGACAGAGGGGGGATGATTACTTGGGCGCCAAGTAAATAAAACCTAGCAAATACAGCAGGCATAAGGAAAGTGTGAGAAATTATGGATTTTAACAGTGCAGTTGCTTGACTTTTATGCTGGCTTCTGTTGCTTACAAGGAACAAAATGAAGATTTTATAGCTCACAATGGGTATGAAAAATGTGCACAAACAGCAATGTACGCCATTTTAAGCTGCCCCAAATAATGTATGCCTTTGATTGAAAGCAGCCAGACTTTTTTTTTCTGTAAACTTTTCAATAAAATCTCCATCAGTTTCTCCTTCTTAGGGTTTTTCATAAAGCTCGTGCTAATCTTAAGCACTAGCGCTATGCTAATAGATCCTTGGGAATCATCTTATTGGTGCTTAAATACTAGATTATTTTTCCTGTCTGTGACTAACTGTGTCATCTTTGGCATCTTAGATTAAACTAAGCTTATAAATGGTTCTTTGTCGAGTTTCCTATTGTATGAACAACACCGAGTCAATGGAGACTTTGTGACCAAATGTCACGCTAAGTAGCTTAAACACATCAAATAAATCTCAAGAAATAAGAGACAAATCAAGACTTTTTCACAGTACTACATATAGCTTAAAAATTCATACATATCTACATAACCACATCAGTAGCACCATCTGTAAAACACATACTCATCGGAAAAACAGGTAATCTTTCACAACTACAGTACTGTCACACAAAACTGTATTTCTTCCACATTTGAGGGACAGAATATCACAGTGTCAATGGAAAAAAAAAAACTTGCCAATGAAGTTTATGCAGTCTTTTACATAAAATAGCAGGGTATCGGTCTGTTTTGGTTGCAAAGACCTTCACATTTTCTGACACTGACTGAAGGTCGAAGGAGGGAGGCCTCGTGAAAGCACACGTCTACGTCTTTCTCGCCGCCTCTGGTCGTCAGACGAACATCTCTTTGTTGATCCACATGAGCGTGCGCGTGTCGTTGGGTTTGCATTCGTACTCGATGCTGTTAAAGCTGTTGCCCCACTGGCAGTGGTCCCTCTTGTTGTAGTTGTAGAACTTCACCTGCCACACGGTTTCAAATGATCCCGCCTCTGTGAACTGAAAGCACAAACACAAGTGCGAGACATGCACACCTTAAGGTTTGAGCATCATCGAATTGCTTGCTGTGAAAACGTGACTATTAATAAAGGAAACACCTCATGTACATCCAATTTTAAAGTTCAGTTTGTGGAAAAGCCTTTAAAGGTGAAAGACAGAGGAACATATTGCTAGGACAGAGCTCATGATACCACAGGACAAAGGTTAATTTGGATTGCTTTAATGTAACCAAAGAAATCATTTCAAAACTGCATCTTTGTTTTATCTAGCATTTCTTTGTTCAATATAGCAAATGTTTGATGGTCTGAAACACTTTAATCTGAACAAAAAAAAAAAACAAATTGGGTTTTCACAGCTCTGCATACTTTAAAAAGGCTTACAGTCCAATTTAATTTGAATGAAGTGTTAAAGATTAAAATACTTGTTTAAGTAAGTGTAAGGCTGAATTTTTCTAATTCTTTCGGTGCAATGAAAGCTCGATTTATTTAAAACATTGTGCATTTGCCTTGACCAAAAATGCAAATAAAGGCGGAAGCCATTGCAAATAAACATAACATTAAAAGTGCATCAGATGTTGTTATACAGGATAACTTGACCAAAGAAAATGTAAGTTCATGTGTAACATCAGAAATGAAGTTTTTAAACACTGATTAAAATGTTGTTGCAGTCGGGGTTTGCTGCAGAAACTCATGCTTCCCAAGAATTGTTTTTTTATAATTCAACTTTGACCCCAAGATAAGACAGCGACAAAGTTTCACAGACAGATATGATCACATCTCTTTTCAGTGAGCAACAAAAAAATAAAAAAGTACAATTTTTTTTAGTAGAGCATTTTCACATAGTATTCATAGCAATAATAGTAATAATAATAATCATCCCACCAGGCGTTCATAAACTCATAAAAATATGTGAGGATTACTGTTACATCTTTGCAGAAAGACTCACATGTACTGTAAGGTTAAGTGTACTAATTTATGTTATATTCTATGACTGCTCTAATTTGAATCTTGACGAGAATACAGACACAAATATTGGATCAGTTGCCTCATTGACGATGGTGGAAAATGCTGATCGATGCACACACTGGGTTCATACTCGTCGAATGTGTGCAGTACACCCATACCTGTATATTGATTTGAACTGGCTGCCTTTCTCCACTCTTTGTGTGTGCCACCCCCTCAGTGTCATACTGACCGGTGTAAACCACAGACTGGGGGTCTTTGGATTGCTGCTCCAAGGGAAAGGTCACTCCACCCACACTCATGGAGCTGCATGCGCAAACACGGAAAAACACACTGATGACATATACAGAACCTTGGAAAAATATTCACTTTGTCACGTTGCTGCTACAAGTTTTTTAGTGACTAACCAGCACAAGGTGGAACAATTCTTCTTAAACAGCTCAAGCTTAGTCAAATTGGATAGAGAGCATCTTTGAGCATCAACTTTCTTTTTTATTTATTTTTTATTACCAAAGATTCTCAATTATATGTTTTGACTAGGCCATTCTAAGACATAAATATCCTTTTATTTAAACCACCTCCATCTCAAGAGCTGCTATCTTGGGACTTTCAGATGCATTTTACACTGCGAAAACGCAAACTCTTACCAAGTACATTTGGTCTAATTTCTAGTGGAAATTTCTTAGGACATTTGAAATAAGACAGAACTAACTTTAAAGAAAAACACAGGAGCTTATTTTAAGTGAATAATTCTTTAATATTGGTATTAAAGTACTAGTTCCACATGCAGATTATTTCACTTATTATGAGGGAAAAATGTTTTGATGTAAGTGAAATAATCTCCCAGTGAACAAACAATATTAAGCTCCTACGCCTTGCCAAAAAGTAACTTGTAAGTCAGCTTTGTCTTATTTCAAGTGTACTAAGATACTTGGATGAGAAACTAGACCAAAAACTACTTGGTAAAATTGTTGTGTTTTTGCAGTGCAGTTCTCGCGATGCCACTGATTGCATTGAAAGAGAAGAACTGAAGTGACTTTAATCGATCAAAAAATAATTTCCCATTCACTCAACTATTTTTGCTACCATGCGTGACACACAATCCCTACTAAATGCACTGCAGTTTGCATGCTCCTTAAAACATAAAAAGTTTCAAAGTACTTTTCCCAAGCAGCTGGAGATCTTTGACAGATTTTTTTTATTTTTTATTTTTTTAAATCAGAGTCGAGCTGCAGGCTCCCCCAGCTGTGCTCTGTGCCCCACATTCAGTTGAGCAGCTCTTCTGCATCATCCCATGTGTGACCTACATTCACATAACCCTTATTGAGGAGCGTGCTCAGGGATGTTTTACAGAATTACGGCCAAACATCCGTCTCTAATCCGTGTTTGGAGATGGCAGCGCGACTGTGCTGATTACATAACCAGGAGTCCGAATCACTAGAGCCCGGTGACACAGCGCCACAAAGGCCCGCAGTAATCCTTGGTGGATTTGACGTGGTGGCAGCAGGTGTTGGTGTTGCGTTCACGTGCCGCACGTAGAGTCGGCTTTAAGTTGCCTCGGCGACCTGTGGAGCCCTCAAGGCCAAAATGTTGGATCAATAAAAAAATAATTTAAAAAATGTAATTAAAATGAAATTTAATTAAAAATAGCCTAATTTTAAAAATGCAATTGACATTTTAATTTAATTAAAATTATATATATATATAT
>CAEGAD010040094.1:0-21916 GCA_903067055.1 Poeciliopsis paucimaculata | reverse complement strand
CGAAAGAACGAGATCTCGGATACAAGCGGCCGAAATGGGTTTTCTCCGTAGGGTGGCTGGGCTCTCCCTTAGAGATAGGGTGAGAAGCTCAGTCATCCGGGAGGGACTCAGAGTAGAGCCGCTGCTCCTTCACGTCGAGAGGAGCCAGTTGAGGTACCCCCGCGACCCGACCCCGGATAAGTAGATGGATATTTTTACATCCAAGATAAATATTTCCCAGATAAGGTCTATTTTTGTAACTAATTGTGGGTCCCTATACCATTAAATATGCTCTTCTTTACTAAACTGGGTGTGTCTGTCCCAATAGGTGCTTTCCATTCAGCAGTGCAGGACTGTCATGCTGTAAACATGAGACTTCCTGTTTCTGAAAAAGAACAAGTGACACTACTACTTTTTCATCCAGTAAGCCAAAAGTTGTTACATCTGATTGCACACACATGCACACATTTGCATAGCTATCTTTGTGTCTTTCCATTGACTTCAATTCATTTCTACAGCCTGAACCTTTTCCTTATACTAACCCTCACCATTACATATCTAACCTTAACCCTAGCCAAAACTCAATACACACCTTAGTTCTACATCTAATCCCTGACCCAAAAACAGTGTTTCCCCTTGTGGGGACAAGGCTTTGGTCCCCACAACATAATATGCGTCAGGAAGATGATCCTCATAAGGTATTACAAACACATACACTAAACATATGTCTCCATTTTTTGTAAGCATATGAGAATAAACAAAGCTTTACACCAGTGTTATTTCCTTAATACTGGAACTGTGTGGAATTGAACATGAGTTGGCAGCTTACCAATTCCAGCCTGGCCAACAATCCATGTCATGCGGATAAAGAGCATGACTCCCCAAATGTTCAACATGCAGCGTACCTGCAGAGAAAATCATTTGTTACACTCAAAGACTGGAAACGTTATTGGAAGTCAAATTCTTCCAGCAAATTCTTGCTGCTCAAAATGCCAGACTTTGAAAGACTTCCACTAGATTTATGCAGTAACATATTATTGTGTCTACCACTAGGTGGTGTACGAGAATAGTACTGATGTCCAGGGAAGAAGAATATGATGTTGATGTTGTACGGCTGAGCAAGTTAAGAATAAGTGTTCTTTGCCTACTCGTACTTTTACCTCGTCCTGGCTTCCAAACATAACACACATCTGCTCAGACGAAGGTACAAACTGTTGGCAAGTACCCTGGTTGATGGTGAGCCAATTATTCAGGCTACAAGAAGTAGCCTGAATAATTACAGCAACAAGAAGATGATGTGTGACGGCTGGCAATGTGATCAGCCTGTTTTAGTCTGCCAAGGCATCAGGTATAAACAGAGGAGAACATTATGTTTCTACCAATGAAATGCCAGTTTCATCCTGGAACCAAACAAACCACTTCAGTGTGAGGCTGTGGCCAGACTCACCAATAACAAATTGATATGTAATGACCACCATGCTTCTCCCTTAGTTTATTTTTTGACTGCTTTATCTAAAATAACAACCAACCTTAAACATCACATTTCATTAAAGTCAGGTTAGCTTATCTGTTATATCACTGCTGCTTGTTTAAATATCAGCCGACGCAAATGCAAAAAATTAACTTCTTCACAACTGTCAGAACAATGACTCTCTGTTGATGATGGAAATAAAACAAACAACAAACAAAAACAAACACAAGAGATCCTTTTTTCTTAGTGTCTGTGATTAAATCACTTAAAATTGTTCCCAGTGGCTCAGTTAGGATCAACAACAAAAAAAAAATGTGTTTGTTAAATGCCAGAATAATTTTCTTCAATCTCTGTCAAATTCATATTTCCTTAGTATTTAGCAGCTACCTTTAAATGGAATAATTTGGGTCAGAATATCTGTATAAGCTTCTTACTATAATTACTGGAATTACTGGAATTTCAGTCCTCCTGAATGAACTGGCTTTAGGCCTCCTCACTTACGCACAGTTTTTAATACAGCAAGTTATTTATATTGCACAAATTCACAATCAAAGTCTTTTAAATTCAATCATACATACGTCCCAATTGTAGCTTGTCAGCAAATAAGCTACCTTTTGGGATCAAGAAAGTCTATTCTATTAAATTCTATTCTAGTTATGAAACAGTTCAGTTCATTTTTAACATCTGTCTAAAATAGTATTTTTGTCAAAGGAAACCCAGAAAATTGCACCGAGTCAGTCGCTCCTCCTGGACGAGCACTGGTGACAATCATTTGCATTGTGTCATTGGCTTTACAGCCATCCCTCAGATTGACCATGCATAGTGACAGTGGAGAGAAAATCTTAGCTTCTAGCTCAGCTCATGTCGACTTTTACCTGCTTTTGACAGAATTTGAGGTTATTGTCCATTTGAAAGACTCGCTGGTGTTTTGAGACTTTCCTACAATATTTTTGCATAATGTTCTTTACTTATGATGTCTATTAAGTCAGTCTCTTCTGCAACAATACAATACCGTGCCACCCCGTACTTTACATGTTAGATTGTGTTTCGGGTCTTGTAGCCAGCCTTTCAAAGTTTTATATGACAATTTTGTCCTAACAATTTAATTTTAGTCTCAGACCAAAAGAAATGGCTCCAAAGATGAGTAAGTCATGGCTTCTTCTCCTCTAAGTGGCCTTCCTGCTCATGTAGGTAAAGGATATGTCTTTCCAGTATTAACAGCATCTTTTCAGTCGCTTGCTTTTTTCTATGGCTGATCTACAGATTTAGCACCAAAACATTCATCTCTGGAACACAGAACCCATGTCACTACATAAGAGAAGTATTGGAGAAGTATCAATCTAGCACCTTCACACACAGATAAATTACAAACATCTGCTTCTATTACTTGGCTAATTTCTTTAAAATGTTTCATAATGTCACAGAAGGAAGCAATGTGTTTTAGGAATTGTCTAAATTTATAGTGCTGCTTCTATTTAACACAAACATTGTGAATTCACCTAAGAGGAGCCATGAAAGTTACAGTGGAATATCATCTCTGCAGTCTGGATACTGAAGCTGTCGGCATGTCATGACAGTCAGAACTAGGGAAGCACCGATTTATTATTATTGATTTTCTTAATTTTGGGAGATTGGTGGTCAGTCAGTTTTTACATGTGAGGCCGATCTTATCCGCTGATCTTATCTACTTCAGCAAAGGTCTAAATATCAACCACTGTCCTCTACTCTCAAGTGAGAAATGCTCGACTGATAGACTAGCCCACCAGGTCATGTGTTTACAGTCAACAATACTGTTGCCAATTCAGCAACTTTCTTGATATGTTGAACAACAAAAAAAAAATCAGACAAACAAAAAAGTTGTTAAATCCAGAATCAGCAGATTAGGCTTTTAAAAAGATTGGTAATCGGCAATCGACCGGAAAACTGCAATCGTTGCACCCCTGGTCATAACAAATAACATGACAAATTATCTGAAATTTTAACAGTTTTTGTAACCTATGTATAACCTTTACCTGGGTTGGGAGATGTAGAGAAAAGGAAAACAGCATAGTTTCAAATCCTTTTTGCAAGAGACATCCTTTTAAAAACTACCTTGAAGCCACCTCATAATACTACTTTCTGAGGAACAACAATCTGGTTCTAGTTGAATTAAACCAGCACCAGGTCTGGTCTACCAATGAATTAGCTAAGGTTGCAGAAATATTTTAGTCATATTATTATAACATCATTACAATCACAACAGAAAAACTAGGCAACTAAATACACTTATATTACTTATTTATATGACCCAATTATAAACAATAAAAGCACTGGTTTGATACAAGAGTATAAAACCAGGATTTTTAAAGTGACTTACCAGAACCCCCTTAATCCAGCCAAACTTGACCACTCCTTTGGGCTCTGCTGCCTCTTTAGCAGCAGCCTCTTCAGCCGGTGTCAGCTCATCACCATTAGGAAAGCCATCCTCAAACGGCTCCTGAGAACAACAAATACTGTCACATTACTCAGCAAAATAAAATAATTGTACAAAGTTTCTTGTACAGGGTTTCTCTAAGCCCAGTTGGAGGTGCGGCAGAAAAGTTCACCACTGAAAGGTTCACTCTACCATTGAAAGGTTCACTTCACGCCGATATATATCGATCGGCGATGATATATTCATCAGTTGTCCAACCTTATTACGTACATTATATAGCTTTGATTCCAGGAGCATTTCAAGCTCACAAAGTGACGTCAATAAGTTTGCCAGTACCAAAGCCCCTACGAGCATGACAGATTTAAACTGAAGTTCGAACAGTCCATTACTCTGTTACTGAAGCTAAAAGCACAAAGGTTTTGTCAGAAAAAAATATGTCTTGGGAGGGTGGAAAGAGGGCAGCATTTATCAATGTATAAGTGTAATAATTAGTTAAGTTAGTGAAGCTTCCAGTCCATCTTCTCATCTTGTTAAGAGGACTATATTATGAGTTTTAGAAGGTTGTCTGATAAAAATACCCAGAAAATGGGGAAATGTGTAAGTAGATGATGGATCATGCGATTTAGACAAAGACATACAAATGACAATATCCGCAATGTTATTAGTGGCAAACTTAAATTTTCCACCAATATGTAAATGGTCTTCCTATGATGGGGTCAGTTAAACTAAAATGAACTTGACTGCTTTTTGACTAAATATGAACTTGTATGCCGATGGTGAATAAAGCTGGATAAGGCACATTAAAACTAGATTAAAAAGGACAGATTGTTTTTTTGAGGCATTTTTTTTTTTTTGTTAAACATTTTTATTAGTTTCGTGTTTTCACAAGCAGAGAAAATAGAACATTGTACACTGTGTTGTCTATCATCTTACAAAAGTATGTGATAAGGAAGAGAAACAAAAACAACCCTCCCCAAAAGAAAAATGAAAAATAGATCAAATAAAAAAAATAATAAAATAATTTTTTTTTAAAAAGCCGCTGTACAATGTCACATTCACGTTAAATCATGCCTACAATGGGGCAAACATTTACAGACATATTTAAAGCCTGACAACAGCACAATCATGTCTAGCCGGATGATCAAAGAAAGAAGAAGAAAGATGCATAGTAATACAACGGAGGGTGTTCTTTAGTTAAGTCCTGGTGAGACCTTCCTCTTTATGGGATTCTGACCTCATCACAAGTTGTGTCAACTCTAGGTAAATAGTTAAGCACAGGAGACCACATATCAATGAAATATTTCTCATTACCCTTAACTGCGCTAGTCCTTTCATGGGTGAGGACCCTAAATATTTCTCTATACCACTGTGTGACAGTTGGTGGTTTATCCTTAATCCAATTGATTAAAATGCATTTTCTAGCCAAAAGCAATAATTTGTCAAAGTTTGAAGTGTGTTTGTGTCAGTGCGACTGATTTTGAAGGGAGGCCAAGAAGGAATAGACCTGGGTCAAGGTTGATCTTAACAAGAAACACATCACTCAGCTCTTTAGAAATTGTACTCCAGAATCGTTTAATCAGTTTGCATTGCCAGAAATAATAATACGTTCCAACCTCCCTTCCACATTTATTACATAAGGGAGAGAACTGGCAATCCATCTTATTCAGTATAGAAGGTGTTATATGTAGACGATGTAGTATTTTATACTGCGTCTCTCTGAGCGTATTACATATAAAGGTTGAATTAACCACTTTAATGGCTTCTTGCCAGTCATCCTCAATGTATACTGTGTCCAGGTCTCCCTCCCATTTCTGCGCAATGTCCCCGGCACCACCTGGGGTGAGAGAGCAGAGCACCGCATAGAAAGTGGAAATAAAATGCCTAGGATTTTTCCGGTCGACAAGAAATTTTTTAATCTCATTGTGTGTGATCAAGCCAGACTGGGAGAGCCTCATAGAACTGATGAAATGGCGAATTTGGAGAAAAACAAAAAAGTGTTCTTTAGGGATTCCAAATTTTGACTGTAATTGTTGGAATGTCATGAGTACATTCTCTGTAAACAGATCTCCAATCACTCTCACTCCTCTGCCATGCCACAGGTCAAAAATGTTGGGCTCAAGCCCTGGGATAAAATCCTGGTTTCTTGTAAGAGGTGTCAGGAGAGAAGAGCAGAACCCACCTCCTGCCTGGTTCCAAATTCTCTGCCACACTCTGTGTTATAAATAATTGGATTATGTTGGATTAGGCCCACGACTCAAGGCAAGGGTCCGAGTTGAGATGAGCATGTAACGAGCATGGCAAGCCCAATTGTAATAGTAGATGTTTGGCAAAGCCAAGCCACCTCTGTCCACAGGGAGCTGCAGAGCTTTGATTTTCTGTCGTGGTCTCTTGCCATGCCAAAAAAAATCTGGAAAATGCTCTCTCTATATCCGCAGTAACTTTTTTTGGATAGCCAAAGGGGTAACATTTGGAAGGGATATAAAAGCTGTGGGAAAATGTTCATTTTAATCAAACTTATATGCCCTATAAATGATAAGGGAAGGTCATGCCACCTATCTAAGTCCCTCCTTATTTTGCTAAGTATTGGAGAGAAGTTAAGCTTCCATAGCTCTGACAGGTTAGGGGACACATGAATTCCAAGGTAAGTGAAGCCATGTTGGGAACATCTCAGGGAACAACTAGAGGGTAGGTCCTGAACAGAAGCAATACCTCGTGGCATCGCTTCCTATTTATCAAAATTGATTTTATAACCTGAGAAGGAACCAAACTCATAAATAATGGACAAGATAGCTGGTATTGAGATATCAGGTTTTGTTACGAATAACAGAATATAATCTGCGTATAACACTAATTTATGGACTTTGATGCCAATCATTACGCCATGTATATTTTGTTGTGATCTAATAACCACTGCAAGGAGCTCCAGCGCAAGGGCAAATAGGAGCGGGGATAGAGGGCAACCCTGTCGAGTTCCCCTATGTATTGCAAAAGGTGGCGATTGAACACCATTAGTCATGACACAGGCTGACGGGAAAATGTAAAGTATCTTGACCCATTTTAGAAAATCACCCTCTATCCCGAATCTCTCCAGAACAGTAAATAAGTACTTCCAGTCAATCCTATTAAATGCCTTTTCAGCATCTAAAGATACTGCAAAGGCTCTACAATTAGTTTGGCTTGAGTATTGAATTATGTTAAGTAATCTTCTCATGTTTGTGGAGGAGAAACAATTTTGTGTGAACCCAGTCTGATCTGGGTTTATTAAGAGTCAAAAGCTTCTCCAGTCTCATTGCGAGTAATTTAGAAAGCAGCTTACAATCTACCCCAATAAGGCTAATAGGTCTATATGAGCCACAGATATCTGATGGTTTATCTTTTTTAAGGATGAGGTTGATGTTTGCCAAATTAAGTGTTGGTGGCAAGTCTCCACACACAAACGAGTGTATAAACATGTCAGTAAGTGGTCCTACCACCAGGTGGCTTAATTTCTTATAGAATTCTGGACAGAAGCCATCAGGTCCCAGAGCTTTACCACCCTTAAGAGAGACAATGGCTTCTCTGACTTCTTTCTGAGAGATTGGTGCACCTAAGACTTCCTGTTGTTTCTCTGTTAGGCGAGGGAGAGTCACTCCACTTAAGAATTTTGTAATTTTAACATCGGATGAATTGCATTCAGATGAATACAGTTTTTGATAGAATTCCCTCATAATCCTATTAATGTCTGTTGTTTTGTGGTGTCTGTCTCGGTTATTGTCTTGTAATGATGAAATTGTGTTTGCTTCCAGCAGGGAATATTCCCTGGTTTATTCCCTGATTGATATAATCTAAGTTTAGCAAAGAAAATGGTTGATTCTGCTTGTTTTGTTAGTAACTGATTTAAGGCTGAACGAGCTGCTTCTAATTTTTTAGAAAATTATATGGAAGGTGTATTTTTAAATTGCAACTCTGTCTGTTATACTGTTATACTATTTCCGCGCTAACATTCTAAGCGTAATTGTTCTTTAATGGCAGCTTTTTTTCTGAGCTGTGGTATATGAAATGACACTTCCCTTAATAAAAGCTTTAGCCGTCTCCCAGAGCAACGAAGGGTCAATGTGGAGGTTCCTCCATCTTTTCCTCAGTGTTACTATTTATTTAAATGTTTTCACACTTATAATTTTATATTTTCTTTGGTGGTGGGTTTTGCATTAGGTTGTTTACCATTTTGGGTGTACACATTTAGTAAACACCTTATGTTATTTAGTTCATTAACCATTTTATTTTTGTTGAGTTTGAAGGACTGCTGGGGGAAAATGATTGGTTAAGACAAACCAGGAAATGGAACAGACCATCAGGCTGCTGGAAGCAGGGGACCTGATAATGAAGATTCTTCCTCTCGCTCTACTAAAAGCATAATTGCTAAAACATTTATGGTGTTAGGTTGTTTGTTTTTTTATAGTTGTGTTAAAGTTAAAATGTTTGATTAAAATTAGTTATGTTTATATATTAATTGTCTTTGTCTTCTCCCCTGCCCCTTCTCGTTTCTGTAGGCTAGCCTTTGTGTTTAAATTCCCCCGTGTGTTCTTTGTGTGAGGTCAGGTTTTGATTTGTTATGTTGAGTTAGGTCTACCTTAGTTGATTTATTTTGGGCCCATTTTTCATATGTTTTTGAGATTTGATGTTAAAAGCTTTTTAAGATTTTGTGGGAAATAAATAGAAGCTATTTTTTTATTATATATGCCTTTGTCCTTGTTTCTTGCTGGTCGGACCGTTACAGTCAATATCTGGAGTCTTATTAGTATCCATAAATAAATTCCACTGATCTGTAATGTAGTCAATAAAAGATGGATAGCTCAGTAAAGAGGGATTCATCCTCCAGAGACGAGAAGCAGGATCAGTATAAGGGGGGCTAATACATAAGATAACAGGAGAGTGATCGGAGATTATACATGTGCTAAGTGAAAATTTTCTAACTCGATCCAATATCATTCTTGAAGATAAGAAGTCAATCCGAGAGAACGTTCGATGGGGCTGAGAAAAAAAAATTAATCTCTCTCTAAGGTTAATGACTCTCCAGGTGTCATACAGTTCTAAGTCTTTACAGAACTCTCGCAATCAGACTTTTTCTTGAGGTTGTAGTGGATCTAGGAGGGGATTGGACGACACATGGGTCATGAATGCAATTAAAGTCCCCCCCAAAACAATATACGGTGTACGTACCGATGCAATATCCGACAAAAGTTTTGGGAAGAAAGTAGCCTCATATATATTTGGACCATATATACAACCTATTAAAATGTGTTCTCCATAAAGATAACCTGAGATAAGAACATATCGGCCATCATTGTCGCTCATAGTTTTCTCCAATGTAAAGGGAAGACTGCGATGGATTAGTATGGCAGCTCCTCTACTCTTAGTTATGTGATGAGTAAAACACCTGGCCCACCCAATTCCTCCTCAGTTTAAGGTGCTCATTGTCAGTTAAGTGGGTTTCTGATAATAATGCTATTACTGTGTTTTCCTTTTTCAAGAATATTAGGATCTTTTGTCTTTTTATCACATTATTTATTCCCTTAACATTAAGGGAGACTATTTTAAGATCACTCATAATAAACCTGATGACAGCTTGACAATATGTGAGACAGCATTCCAAGAGCTGCAGTAGACATCCATGAAATTACAAAGAGTAATTGAAACATCGGCTGTTTGGTGGCATAGAAAATAGGTAGCTTACATTGTACATCGGCATAGACAATAATGAAGAAAAAAGAACCCTCATGAATGAAAGAACAGCCGTCCCCAAACGATGGCCCCCAGATAACCTCCATTCCCCTCACCATACTCCCCCCTCCCCTGTGCGGCTCCGGTACGCCAACCGCAACACCACAAGACAAACCAGGGCACATGAAACCGAGAAGAGTTGCCGCCCAGGAAAGAAGACCGAACATCCTCTCTACAGCCAAGCCCCCCGACCCCGACCCGAGCCACAGCAATTTAAACGTATTGGTAATAAATTTTAGCAACAAACTTTTTTTTTTTTTTTTTTTATCATATCGCATTTGTCTATGTGAGGCACAAAGTAAACAAAAGTCCAAATCGTGGAATATCTGTCTAACAATTAACCACATACCTTTGCAACATAGTTCTGCACCGAAGAGAAAAGGAAAGAAAAAGTAGAGCATCAACCCCGAGGCGGGGTCCAACGTGTGTGACCAACCAGTCCGTAAGATGGTCTCAGTTCAGTTCATGAAGGAAAGCAAGTGCATCCTTGGGTGATCGGAACGATCTGGTTTTTCCTCCATGTGTAAGAGACAGAACAGCCGGGTATCGGATGGAGAATCTCACCTCCTTCTTGATAAGACGCTTGCACACCCCGTTAAACGCACGGCGCATCCCCTTGACAGCAGCGGTCATATCCTGCCTGATGAAGACGGTTTGGCCTTCGTATATGAGCGGAGCCTGCTTCCTTCCCGCTGCCAGGCTCCTGGATGTATCTCTGGAGTGGTGTAGCTTAAAGATCACAGCGCGTGGCCGGTCAGGTCTCGGTGGTCCGAGGCTCCTATGAGCCCGGTCGATCTTAATGATGCCCCGCTTAGATTCCAAGCCAAGAAGGATTGGGAGCCACTTCTCAAAAAATGAGACTGGCTGTTGCCCTTCCGTGTCTTCTTTGAGGTTGTAAATCAAAATATTATCCCGACAGCTCCGTCCCTCCAGATTGATACATTTCTCCGACAAAATGCGCACTTTAGACTCCAGCTCCTTCAGCCTGGGCCCCACCGCAGACATGTCATCCTCCACCGCTGAGATGGGGTGCTCTGCTTCCATGATGCGCTCCGTGTTGGCTTCTAATTTCGCAGAGATGTTGTTCAGAGTGGTGGTAAACTCTTTAAACTTCTTATCCATCAGAGCTGAAATATTCTCAGAGACAGATTTGGAAATATCCGCGACTAGAGTGTCAGAGCTGCTAGCAAGCGCCTCATGCTGCTGAGCTACCTAGTTAGCTTCTTTGCTAGTTAGCATATTCTTCCTTGTTGGCTCTTTGGTTGGTGTATAAGCGGAAGATTTGGCTGTTTTAGGGTTAGGCATGGCGTTGGGTTGCTATAAGATAAACTTACTTATAGCAAGTAAGTATCTTAGCTTGTTAGTTAAGATAAGAATGAAAAAATAAACCAAATTGGCTCGAGAGAAGTGGGGGCCCAGCTACAAGCGTCCGCTCAGGGTAACTGCATCACGTGACCCCCTTTTTGAGGCATTTAAAGAACCAGAAAGTCTAGATCCAAGTCAGGAAGTATTTGTTAAACAACAAAATAAAGGTTAGGACTAACTTGGCACTATTTGGATGGAGTGAACATATTAGGACAGTTTAGGTATCAGTTAACACACACTGACTAAAGATCATATTCATAATCTGCTTTCTCAACAAAAAATGAGCTTCAGAGTGGTGTTTCAACAGAGTATTTGGCATGGATGACCTTGGCTTTTTTAACATTCTTACATTTTGCCATTTCATCAAAAAGGCTGCTATTGATTAGCACTGATGTGTTCCAGGATTTTGTGTGCTACAAATAATAATTCTGCTCACATAGAGTAATACTATGGTATTCTTAAAAAAAGAATAAGATTTCACATAATAAAAGTAAAACTAAAGTAATCTAACAAATAGTTATTTTGTTTGACAATGGATTACCACCATAAAATAGAGCAGAAGAAGGTCTTAAAGGACAGACTGTGCTGACACTTACCTCTGCAGCAGAAAATTGCTGCAAAGGGGATGAGTTTTAGGGAGTATACTCTTTCTCCTCCCTTCATAAAACCTTTGGGGTAAAATAACACAGTAACAATAATATTGGAGAGTCCTCCATTTGTAATTAGATCAGCAAGGATGATAATGCAAAGAGCCTCTCACATACTTCACATGGATGGCTAAAATCAAAATTTTAAGTACTTAGCAGACACACTCTCATACACTGCATAGCTAAAAGGTGCTTCTATTCATTCATATATGTAATGAATAGAAGCACTGTAATTGGGCAAAATTTCCTGTTCCTATAATTCAGTTTTTTATATGACGCTAAAGGAAAAAGAAAACAAAACTGTGTGTGCGCAAGAGCTTAGAATAGCAATTGACAAAATGTGGAATAGAAAATAATCTATCTGCTGTAAAACTCAAATGTGTCCAAATCCTCAAAGTAATTGATGTACTGCAATTTAATTATATTTTACAAATTATTTTTTTCCCAATACAAGATTAAAAATGAACTTCCTAAGATCTTTAAGGATGGGCCAGGTGTTGCCCAAAGCAATACAAAATTTCTGGTTTTAACTAATTATTCAGCACCATGTAGTTGTGCATAATAGTACTGGGGCAGTATGGTCATTCTTTGTTTTTAAAGTTATGGTTCAATACGCTCTGTTTTGCTTCAGTCAAGAGAAACAAAAAAAAAGTGGCAAGTACAGAAATGACTGGACATTTGGTTTGATTTATTTATTTTTTTTAATTTACGGATGGACATCTAATGTCAAGAGTTAAAGCTAATGTTCTTCGGAGTGTGTGTGTGTGTGTGTGCGTTTGTTTCTAATACCTTGTGGGGACAATTTTTTGACACATGCTTCGTTGTGGGGACCCACTGCTCCTTGTGGGGACTAAAGCCTGGTCCCCACAAGGGGAACTGCTGTTTTTGGGTCAGGGGTCAGAAATAGGACTAAGGTGTGAATTGAGTTTTGGTTAGGGTTAGGTATGTAATACGTAGGGTTAGGATAAGGGTAAAGGTAAGGTTAAGGATGTAGAAATGAATTGAAGTAAATGGAAAGTCCCCGCAAAGATAGCCGCGCAAACGTGTGTATGTGTGTGTGCAAACATGGTAATGTGTTCTGTGGGTTGCTGCACTGCCCTCTGCTTGACTTGCCTGTGACAGTTGGAGATTTGCACACGTGTTTCAAGACTGTGGCTCTCATGCACCAAAATATTTCCACTACTTTCCCATAACTTAAAAAAATTATTGCAACATGGGGTTCAAGAGGGCCACCAAATAGGTGGTAAATGCAACTTAATTTCTCAATAATGCATCTACAAAAAGTCTATCTGATGTTAACAGAAAATCAATCCAGACATCCTCCACCAGGAGATTATCCAATTTGCTGTGTCAGTCTCCACCTGCCAGTGGATCACCAACTTTCTCACTGCCCAGCATCTTCTGCCCAAGAACTATCAACACCCTGTGGGGGCGCATTCTCTCCACACTCCGTTTCCCCTGGAATAAAACTGACTAATCATCACTAGTCTGATCCAGGACAGTGATGAGTATGTCTCCAGTCAGGAGGTAAATCAGATGCACCGCTGGTGTAGTCAGAGCCACCTGCAACTAAACTTGCTAAAGCCTGTGCAAATGACAGGTGGAGGCAGAGCCTCACCTACCATCGTGGAAAAATAATATGAAAGACAATTTATACTGCTATTTTGATCCTGTGGTTTGCACTATTAAATGCTTTTTCAAAGTGCTTAACCAATTTTGATTATTTTTTTCTTCAAACTTGCTGAAGTTTTGCAATTTCCTATTAAAATGCTAGGAAGCGCAGCTGGTGAGGCAGCAGCAAGCAGAGTCTCACCTTTAATTGTGCAAGGTGCTGACTGTGCTGGCTGCCATTCAGTGGGAGAGTGTTCTTCCTGTCTGTATGTCACCAATAAAATGGTTAAAAAACATTTAATATATGAACTGATTGGCATGGAACTAGAGAAGTCTAGTTCACATCTTGGTGTAAAATGCTACACAATACAAAACTGGCAGGAAAGTGGAAAATAAATTACTTTCACAAGTTATGTTGGAAATGGTCCAAAAGTCAGTCAGTTTGCTCAGGCACTAGGGACAAAGCAGGCAATTAAAGAGAATTGCTTGTGGTTTGCAGCTAATAAACAATAAAACACTCTGCCATTTCATTTTAATCATCTGCAATCTTATCTATTTGTAATCCCAAAGTAATTGAAACCATGATGTAGAAGAACTCTATAAAAGCTCCAGCTAACGAGTGACACAAGTTACAAAATTAAAGGAGCAGGAAAACTGTCTCTAAGCCAACTTGGGACATGTTTACAGAGAACAAGAGTGAGAACAGTGTGTTAAAGCTAGCACTATGCTAAGCAGCCACGGTGCAGCAAGGTAGATAGTCTTCCACAGAGAGGCCGAGGCATTTACATTATGGCGATCTACGGCGCTTACTTTGGTTGTTAAAAAATGGTAATACGTGAAAGACGAATACCTAGAAATCCCAGATCTATGGAGAACTCCATAAAACTATTTTCTTTTAAGTGGCTTCAGACAGTTAATCATTTGCAGATTAAGTCAAACACATACTTGTCTGCTAATTTGTGCTGCTAGGAGCCAGTTATGGGGAACCCCAACGTGGTTAACACTAGTGTAATGGGTATTGGATAATACAGATGAAATTCTTGCTAAAATATATTTCATAATTGTCCTATGATGGCTGGTTTTTGGCATTGCCTATTGGTTGCCAATAAATTTGAGAGGAAACCAGAAATTCCACAGTTTGTTTAGAGCTCTGCTGTGGTAAGCCATCAAATCCGGTTCTCTTCTGAGTAGTGTTGGTGGTTCTGTTCAAAGGCTAACTTGGAGTTTTGTTACAGTACACAGAGTGACTAGTGGACTCCTGGCACATTCAGAGGAGGGGGAGGGAGGAGGCTTGTGGCTCTGTGCCCTTTATCCATTATGCCCATAGTGCCCTTTTTGAGGGTTTTTAAAAAAAAATGTAAATTTGATTTTAATTTTTATTTATTTTTTTCTGTGCATCAGGAGGCCTGCTTGTGCCCCTCAGCAATAACATTTAGCTATAATAATTTAGCAAAATAAACCAGTCTGGCTCAGTCTAATAATGACTCAGTTTCTCTTCCTCCATGTTTTTCAGAAACCGGGTCCATAGTGAGGAGGAGAAGGCAGATCTGTGGATGGGCAAGAATATTTTTATACACTGGTTTGTGAATAAAAACTTAGGTTTAATGTTTATATTTTCAGAATTGTCCTCGTAACAGCGGGACAAAACATGCCTCGCCCCTAAACACAGAAATGCTTCTGTGAAAACTTCTGACTTTAACTTAATCAGGCTGCTAAATGCCCACTTTGCTACAGGCAGTTTGAGTCGGTCCCACCGACAAATATAAAGAATGTCTGTCTTTATATCAGACATCCTGATATAATAAACAGTACTGCGACTGTCACCGTGAGTTGCGACTCACCTCAAAGCCCCGGTACCACCCAGTATCACCTGGTACCAACTGCTGACTGTTCGCGGGAACTGGGCTGGAGGTGAGCGGCTGTAAATAAAAGTTATTGCAGAACCTCAAGTGTCAAAGTAAGTTTTGGACCAGAGCATTTAGACTGAAGATGATTCTTTAAACTTTTACAAAGTAAACTTCCTAAATGTAATTTTTTTTGTCTCAGCTGGATGCATTAAATAAATTTAACAACATCGTCATTCTCTATAAATGAATGCTACAGGTTTAGATCTATGCTCTGTTACAATTCCACCATTTCTAGGGGCCCCTGACTGAGTTTTCTTTGCTTTGATATTCTAGTCTTATAATTCTAGATCTCAGAGGTGCTAATATCAAAAAATTATATAGAGTTTAATTTTAAAAAAAAGCTTTATTGAGCTTTTTTGATCTATAAAACAGTCTGCAGCCAAGTTCTTGTCGAGGTTAAATGGATATTATTAGGGCTTATTTAGTGAAATGGCAGAAAATTAGCTTATTTCATAACTTCATAACCAATGACCTTTTCTTCTCTCCTCTGGTTTAACAGCTACAGTCTCAGATCAACTCAGCCCTCCAGGACTGCCAGCAGCAGAAACAGAAACATTATACCTGTGGGAAAAATATACTTCATTTGCTTTGCATTGTTCCCGCATGATGGCAATTATATAGTATGATCCAATTAAATTCTGGATTAATATGTTGCTATGTTGTTGTACGTTGTTTTAAGATCTTGTTCAATGTGCCTTTTTTTTTTAACTTTGAGCCCCTGCCCCTCCAAAGGTTTCTGCATGGCCCTGAGTGGACCAGTTGGAAGCTCACCAGCGTGGCGTGGAGCGCTAGAAGAGCTCAATAAAAAGGACGGTGCAAAAATCAATTCTCCGGACCTGGTTCGGGTTTAACTTCCCGTGGTCTTAGTGTGACGGGTCAGACAGCGGGGAAGTGAAGGGTAAAAACACATGTGGGAATGCTGCAACCCCTGCTTTAAAGTGCATGAGGTAAAGCTCGCTGAGTGCAATGGACCAAGTCTGTTAATCCTCCAGGGGTATCAGTGTGATATTCAGAAGGAAGATGACAAATAAGGTATGATGGTATGTAACTTTGGATAATTGTATCTGTGAAACCGTAAAAGGAAAATTTGTGCATAGCTTTGGGTATATGTAAATCTGTGGTAAAATGCATATACAAATATGAAGAAATTATGAATACAAAAATAAAATACACACACATAATTAAAATTTCTACAAACGTTACACAATTTTTTTAACTTCTGCTTCACCAATCTGATAATTATGAATTCAAACATTCTCCTACACCTGAAAATGTTAAATAAGTATGCACGAGTTGCTTGATACACACAGACAAAACTGCATTTACGCATAGATCAGGTTACAAGTGCAGAGGAGTTTTGAGACTCATTTCACTCTTCAGACAGCCTCAGATTCTTGGCCATTGGTGCATTTACATGCTGGTGGAAAGCAGTTCAATTTATAGGAATTGAACCAGTCCCCACTCTTCCCGCCCCTTAGACACCCTGCAGCATAATTATACAATTCTTTTGCAGTGTTGTGGTTCATCTGCTCTTTATTGTCAGGTGAAGGTAGTCAGAGAAAGCCACCTGCCATAGCAGTGCTTGAATATGGTTAAAATAGCTTTGGTCTGCACCAAATTCATTCAAAAAGCGTTCATTTCATAATGCTGGCACTGCATGCTGGAAAAAGCAAAACTTGAGTTTTGTGTTAATGTTTTCATGTTTCCCATTATTTATTACACCTCTGTCCTGTCAACATCTATCTCTGTTTATAAATGTACTTTCTGTTTGGGCACACACATAAGATAAGAAAACAGCTATTTAACTAAACTGAATTTACTTAATAATCCTTATTCATATATTTCCAAATGTACACTACCATTAACAAGGTAATATAGCTCGATCTTGGTCACCATCACTGAAACCATATTTTGTTTCTTCAGCAGTAATGAAGGCAGACCATCTGCAACTGCTAGACCTTATTCATCAAAAGAAACTTAAAGGTCATTTCCTTAAAGTTTACTTCTCACCATAAAAAAGGATTTAGACTACTGTTCACTAATGTTCACTCCTCCTCGGGCTGCCACCTTATCGTGGTGGAGGGGTTTGAGTGTCCCAATGATCCTGGGAGCTGTGCTGTGTGGGGCTTCATACCTCTGGTAGGGTCACCCAAGGCAGACAGCTCCTAGGTGAGGGACCAGACAAAGTGCAGCCTGAAGACCCCAATGACAAATAAGAAGTTTGGATTTTGTGTTCCCTCGTCCGGACGCGGGTCACCGGGGCCCCAATCAGGTCACCGGGGCCTGGAGGTGGGGCACGTTGGCGAGTACCTGGTGGCCGGGCTTTTGCCCATGGAGCCCGGCCAGGCTCTGCCCAAAGAGGAAACATGGGTCCCCCCTCCCATGGGCCCACCACCCGTGAGAGGGGCCAAAGGGGTCGGGTGCAGTGTGGGATGGGTGGCAGCCGAGGGAGGAGGTACTGGCGGTCCGATCCTCGGTTGCAGAAGCTGACTCTTGGGACGTGAAATGTCGCCTCTCTGGTGCAGAAGGAGCCGGAGCTAGTGTGTGGGCTGAGAGGTTCCGGCCAGAAATAGTCGGTCTCGCCTCGACGCAAGGCTCTGGTTCTGGAAACCAGTCTCCTTGAGAGGGGCTGGACATACTTCCACTCTGGAATTGCTCGTGGTGAGAGGCGTCGGGCAGGATTGGGCATACTTGTTGCTCCCCATCTCGGCGCCTGTACATTGGGGTCTTACCCCGGTGAATGAGAGGGTAGCCTCCCTCTGCCTACGGGTAGGTGGACGGGTTCTGACTGTTGTTTGTGCTTACAGGCCAAACAACAGTTCAGATTACCCACTCTTCTTGGAGTCCTTAGAAGGGGTACTGGAGAGTGCTGGGGGACTTCAACGCTCACGTGGGCAATGACAGTGAGACCTGGAGGGGCGTGGTTGGAAGGAACGCTCCCCCTGATCTGAACTTGAGCCGTGTTCTGTGCTCGTCACAGATTGTCCATAGCGAACACCATGTTCAGGCATAAGGGTACCCATATGTGCACCTGGCACCAGGACACCCTAGGCCTGGTGCCACGTCATCGTTTCATCGGATCTGCGACCATATGTCTTGGACACTCGGGTGAAGTGAGGTGCGGAGCTGTCCACTTACCACTACCTGGTGATGAGTTGGCTCCGGTGGTGGGGGAGGATGTCGGTCTGACCTGGCAGGCCGGAACGTGCTGTGAAGGTCTGCTGGAAACGTCTGGCGGAATCCCTTGTGAAACGGAGCTTTAACTCCCATCTCCGGCAAAACTTCTAACACGTCCCTGGGGAGGTGGGGGACATTGAGTCTGAGTGGACCATGTTCCATGCCTCCATTGTCGAGGCAGCTTTTCAGAGGTGTGGTCGCAAGGTTGTCGGTGCCTGCCGTAGCGTCAACCCTCGAACCCGTTGGTGGACACCTTCGGTGAGGGATGATGTCAGGCTAAAGAAGGAGCCTTATTGGGCCTTTTTGGCCTCTGGGACTCCAGAAGTAGCTGATGGGTACCGGCAGGCAAAGCGGCATGCAGCTCGGGTGGTTGCTGAGGCAAAAACTCGGGCGTGGGAGGAGTTCGAAGAGGCCATGGAGAAAGACTTCCGCACGGCTTCGAGGCGATTCTCCTGCGTCTCAAGAGGGAGAAGCAGTGCAGCACCAACACTGTCTACAGTGGGGGTGGTGTGCTGTTGACCTTGACTCGGGACGTTGTGGGCCGGTGGGCAGAGTACTTCGAAGACCTCCTAAATCCCACCAACTTGCATTTTGTTGAGGAAGCTGAGCCTGGGGACTCTGGGTTGGGCTCTCCAATCTCTGGGGATGAGGTCACCGAGGTGGTTAATAAGCTCCTCGGTTGCAGGGCCCCGGGGATGGATGAGATTCGCCTGGAGTTCCTTAAGATTCTGGATATTGTAGGGTTGTGTTGGCTGACGCGACTCTGTAACATCGCATCGACATCAGGGGCAGTTCCCCTGGATTGGCAGATTGGGGTGGTGTTCCCCGTTCAAAAAGGGGGACTGGAGAGGAGGGCCCATCAGATAGTCGAACCTCGGATTCTGGAAGAGCAGTGTGGTTTTCGTGATAAGTAGTACTAGAGGGTATTTAATGCCCTTATGGAGGTATAAACTGTCAGTTTGTCCTTGCTTTAATGCTCCTGTGTCTGCAGCCAGAAAGCAGTAGTTGGAACAAATTGTGACCAAGGTGTGAGGACTCTTAAAAGTACTGAAATATTCCATTTTCCAATTAAATAATGTCTTTCCCACTTCGACACAACTGCAGTGTTTTCAGAGGATGAAAACACCAGAAACCAAGCAAAAATCAGATAAACCTCTCAACACTAGGCGCATTATTCTTTTTCTGCACAGAAACTCTCCCAGAGCTGGATTTCTACCAGCATTTAAGCACTTACTCATGAATCTGGGGTTGTCTTAAGTGTGAAATGAGTCTCAGAAACCCTTGTGCACTCCTAACCTGATCTGTGCGCAAATGCAGTTTTGTCTGTGTATCATGCAATTCGTGTGCTTATTTAACACGTGCAGGGGTAGGAGAAGGTTTGAATTTGTAATTATCAGATTTGTGAGGTTGAAGTAAAAAAAAAAACTGTGTAGAAATGTAACATTTGTAGAAATTGTAGTTGTATATTATTATTTTATATTCATAATTTCTTCATATGTGTGTATGCATTTGACCACATATTTAAGAGTACCCAGAGTTACACACTATTTTTTTTTTTTTTCGGTTTACAAATCATGTTTCAGATACAATTATCAAACGTTACACACAAAGATGCTTACACGGATTACAAATCCAGTATTATAGGTGTAGGTTTTTTGAAACTATTTTCACTCTATACTACCGCCATCCATCACATTGTACATTGTGATACGTTCACGTGATATCACACATCCCTACTTAACACCGCTAACTATACAGCCATTTCAAGCAAAAATAAAACACCTTTGCACCAATTTGCTTTTGACTCAACCTTCTGAAAACAGCTGAACAAAGACCGAGGTCAGTTCGTGTGGCCGACGTCATTATACAACATGAAAACTTCCCTTTTTGGCCTGATTTTAAGGATGCTTAAAATACAGGTCATCTGTCTGTATAGTCATATAATTTTTTTCATTGGTTGTTAGAAAAGCAGATTTGACTTTTGGGGGTTTTTTTTGCTTTTATTTAATTTGTGATAAAATGCTATTTAATATAAAGGCAGCATGACACAAACACAAACTAGTTTAAACTGTAAGATCAGCGGGACATGATGGGAGATTTGAGCCTAAATCAAAAGCACATAAATTTTGTCTGCACTGGGGTCTCCTTCCAAAGATGAATATACATGAAAGAAATTCAAACACTGCTTTAACTGTTAAATACGCTGCGCAAGGAAAACTGTGGACAATATTGTTGAGGAAGTGTGTCTGGCTGGCCAAAGTAATAAAGGGTGACAACCAAAGCTCAGCATGATTGCAAACTTGGTTTAACAAGTTTGCAATCATTCAAACTTGTTCCATGATTGCAAGTTACACATAGTGATAGTAGTGATATGTGTAACTTGCTTAAGGCAGGTTACACGTAACACTAGGACAGCTAAGGAAAAGCAAAGTAAGATGCTTTCAAACATGGGACAGAATGTTTCAACAAAAGAAGAACTGGTTGTTTTGATAATATACAATTACCATCATATATGGTGGGCTAGCAGTCTGTCCATGATATACCCCTCTCGACTACCAAATATTGCTGGAGAAAGAGGGAGGGAGACAAGGAGGGAAACTGTGTTCTTCAACTGTTCAAAAAAAACAGTTACACAAAAGTGTGTCACTGTAAAGATGGTTTGTAGGACTTCCGGTTATGGCGGCCATGTGAGAGGACGTGTCTTCACCGCTCTGCTGTTCCCGTCAAAGAATTTATCTAAAATCCCTTCCTTTCAAAAGGAACTAAACGTCCAGTGAGCGCGGGTGTTCGAAACAATGCCTAAAGCAACAAAAGCATCCCAAGAAGTAAGTGAAAAGGCAAAACAGCACAAGCTAACGGATTATCATCTTCGAGGTGAAATGCAGAAAGCTAATGCTAGCTCATGCTCGGCTCCAATGGCTGCTGCAGACAGAGAAGAGAGCCTGAAGTCTCAAAGCAGCAAGGTGGACGAAATACTGTCTGTTGTTAATTCGATTCAAAAGGATTTCTCCTCTAGATTTGACGAAGTTCTGGGCTCCATCGACAGTGTAAGAAAAGAGATAAATGACTGTATCCAGCGAATCATAGAAGCCGAAACACGTATTTCTGACGCGAAGAGTGAGATAGAAACGCTACGAGCTAAAGTGGATACGCTGGAGTCCAAGGAGAAAGACTTGGAAGATAAAGTTATAGATCTGGAGGCCAGGTTGAGACAAAACAACCTGAGGCTTGTCAGCCTGCCGGAGGGAGCTGAAGGGCAGAATCCATTCGAGTTCCTAGAGAAGTGGTTGCCGGAGACCCTCGGTGTTGGAGCGGTGGCCGTGGAAAGAGCGTATCGAATTGGACCCCGGAGGGCCAGCACCGCTGCGCCTCGCACTTTAATAATGAGATTCCTCAGCTACAAGGATAAACAGCTTATTGCTCAAGCATCACGGGCTAAAACTGACATTTGTTACCAGAATAATCAAGTCCGGTTCTACCCAGATACCGTGGCGGGTCTTCTCCAGCTCCGGAAGCAGTTTGACCCGATACGCACGGAGCTACGCAAACTGGGATTGCGCCACGGGGTGGCGCACCCAGCCAAGCT
>CAEGAD010040082.1:0-20821 GCA_903067055.1 Poeciliopsis paucimaculata | reverse complement strand
GAAACATCCAAGATCCATAAATACATCAGGGACAAAGCCTCAACAGACAATGTGCTCAGTGAATGTCTCAGACAACAAGGAACAGAAGTTGAGGTGCAGAAGGTACCATCATGGGAGGACAAGCCCCTACATGGGATGTACCACCAGCAAATAACCTGATATCAGTAAATCCTACCAATGGCTGGAAAAAGCTGGACTCAAGGACAGCACAGAGGCCCTCATCCTGATGCAGTATATATATATATATATATACTGCATCAACTTTTGATGAATTTTAGTCATGTTTAAGAAATTAAAGTCAGGTGCACCAAAGTCTGGTTTTATAGTGAACAGGAAAACATCTGTTCAGTGACTTTTACCCAAAACCAAAGAGGATGAGATCCAGTGTTTCTTAATTGGTTACTGACTCAGAAACAAACATTTTTTATTGTTGCAAGGAAAATAAATGATTCAGATTTAAGAAAATGTAGCAGAGCCAGAAAAAAGTGAACCTGGCCCTGAAGATGCTGCAGATCTCTGCAGCATCTTCAGTCAAGTCAACTTCATCGTTGCTGTTTGAATTATTGGATGGAAAATAAAACCAAGCTACAGTTAAAGAGTTCAGAAAATCTGAGCAAAACTTTTCATAATTTGAACAAATCTAGAAAACTGAATCTGGTAAACAACTTTGGAAGTAGAAAAGTTTGTTTTATGAGTGGAACTAAAGTCTTGCATTTCTGTTGCGCAGCAGTAATTTTCACTCTGGCCTGTTTTCACCCCAAATAACCACAGAGAAAAACTTCAGCTTACATTGGAGTTCTCAACAGCAGCTGAAAATCTGATTCATGAGGTAAATTATGATTGAACTTCTAAGGCCATAATAAAACTTTACTGAGACTCTTTGTGTCAGCAGCAGCTGTGGTGAACAGCTTTTAATTGAACAAAGGATGTACAGTTTGTCATTTCTGTTTAATATCTGTTAGTTTTGATCATCTCATGTTTTCATTACCGACACTTTAAATGGAAATGGAGACTTGCACTTTCATGTGTTTGGTTTGATGCCACTTTGATCCAACTCCTCCAGCTTCGATTCCACCTGCAGATAATCTGTACATCTGTACATAATCTGAGTTGTTGACAGTAACTTGCAGCCTGATTGTCTCATCTGAGGAGAAAGTAAAAACTAAAGAGCTAATCTGTGGAACACTTACAGTCTGAAGCATCCTTTTAAAATATCATTTCTACTTTAGTTATTAAGTCTATTAAGTTCAGTATTGATCTGATCTTTGAGCAAAGATCAGTTCAAATTTAAAGGATTTATTAGATAATAGACTTCAGTATTTAGTTTGTTAATCCGACCAACTGGGTCTGTTTCACTTTGTTACTCATGAATGTTGGAAAACTTTCCAAAAATCAATACAAATAAAATCATAACATAAAATTTGGTGCATTAGTTTTTATCAATGCTGCAGAACTAGACATAATTTAGACCATAATAAACGTTGAATGATGAGGAATGAGTGTGATGAAAAGAGAGGCAGAGAGTTTTGTGTACACAGAAAGCACTGCTTTATTGACTGCACTGGATTGGACTGGTCAAGATCAGATGGGACTGGAAATCTTTTTGGAGGTTGGGTTGATTTGAGGAAAGGACAGCAGAAGGGTTGGACATGGTGGGATGCAGCCATTATTAAGGCAACACAAACAGCATGCAGTTACAGTCACAGGAAACATCGTCATCATCATCATCATATTGCTTTTTAAAGTCTCGCTTAAAACATTGAAATTGTACAAAAAGGAAGAAAATAGGTTTTTTGCACTAATGAAAAATACAGTTTTTGATTTTTTTTGTTTCCCTCCTACAAATAAGATTCTAATACAATAAAATAAATATAGCAAAAAAAGCCAAAAATAATTTAAAATAGCTCTTCTTTTTCATATATGTTCAATAGTTCTCTTTGCTATTCACAAATGGCACAACATTCTTTGAAAGAAAGAATACAGAAGGATTAACTCCTGCAACATTCATATTATTGTATTGAAGAACCGATGAGGAGTGGAGGAGAAATGGATGACAGCAGAAACTTGAACACCTTCATAAGGACAAATACGACAGCAGCACTGGATCCGGTCCAGCTCTGCTTTCACTGAATGGTTTGGATTCAAGAGGCCGAAAGGATGAAAACCGTCGGAGTTTTGTAGGAGAAGAAGCGATCAATAAATCTTACATCAGCAACTGGAGTTTGTACTAAGGACCCCAGCAAACGCTTCATTAGAAAATTCAAAAGTCCTTGAAAAAATTTTGCAAGGCAAAAATTCAGCAAAATTGTTGTTTCATCAAGTTTTAAACCTGAGGGAGAAACTTAATTTATAGGTCAAGGAGAGAAGAGCGAGTGTGTCTGTGATTAATGAGTCACAAAGTGTCTGTTCTGCACTGCCAGGAGACGCCAAGAAGGAACGGAGGAAAATAAAGCTGAGCTCTGGAAATAAAAATACTGACAGTAATGTGTCATAACTCTGGTCCAGGTTTTGCCTTTTATGCAAAACACATTTTCAGGAAACCAAATGGACTCTCCCTTGTGCCCCCATGGTAAATTTCACTTTTAATGTTAGGACAATAAACAAAACGATTGTCATAATTCAGATTTAATGCATCGATTTTGTACTTTTGAGAATGGGAGCAGGAAAGAAAATGGGAAAGATTGAAGTCTTGAGTCTAAAACTGGGAAAATAAACTGTTTTAGTGCTACAGATGTTAAGAAAATAGATCAGGCTGATGCTTAAAATAATCCTGAAGGAAATAAAGAAAAGCCATAAAATTGCAAGAAATATCAATGAATTACTTGCTTTACAAATATTGTTTTTTAATATGATTTGTATTTTCACCTGAAGAGTTTGCTCTTGTTACACCTTCAGTATTAAGCACCGGTTACATTAAACTCGCTGCCTGTTGCTCTATTCAAACCAAGGTTACCAAATGTTTTTGAGTAACCTTGCAATAAAACAACTTTTATATTTAAGGTGTTGTGAAATATTTGGTTCTCTGAACAGGTTTTTACACTTTACCTTGAATCTAGTACAATCAACAAACTGCAGAAGGACAAACTATGTAAATTAAATTACTGGTGTTCAAATTATATATATATATAAATATATGCTTTTAAAGACCAAGATGGATGAAAAGTTCACTCAGATATTAAACATGCTTTACCTAACCATTATTAACTTGACTTCTTCTTAGTTTGTATATCAACTGAAACAAACCAAAATGATAAACTTTGGGTTATGGTTCTATTCAGTGGAGCCTCGGTCTCCACTGCAAATGGATCCCAGAGGTAGTTTTTATACGTAAAAAAAGGTTAAATCAACTGTCCAATATGTGGAGAACAAATAAGGAATTGGCATCTAAAGGTGACCTATTATGCTTCCTCAAACAGGAAGAATCGGCCTGTACAAACATGTTCAACATGTTTTTTGCACTAAATTATTAGATAATGAGATTTCAGTCTAATCAGTTCCAGAATGAAACATTTTAGGGCCTCAGATGTGCAATTACATCTTTGAAAAGAGGAAGTGGAACCTCCTGCACAACCAACCAGAATGCAGCAACTGGTTTCTGGATGGTGAGTCAACAACAAAACTCTTGTTTTTCCAGCAGCCATTGTACAACCCATTGGAAAACCAGCTGACCAAACTGGCTGGAGAGCAACTGGGTAACGGGCTGGGCTCGTTAGGGTTGCTAGGTAACGGGCTGGGCTCGTTAGGGTTGCTAGGTAACGGGTTGGGCTCATTAGGGTTGCTAGGTAACGGGCTGGGCTCGTTAAGGTTGCTAGGTAACGGGCTGGGCTCATTGAATGTGACTTAACAACTGGGAGGTTTTTCAAATGGCTCATCTTCCAGACATTAGTAAACATTAACTTATTACCAATAAATGTTTTTAAGTGCTTGGTTTGTTTTTAGAAGCAGTTGAGACACAAATGAGAGAACAAAAATGTTCAAAATGTGAATTCTGCATCATATGTCTCCTTTAAGTGCCGGATAAGCTGCATAATCTAGATTGACCATAGATTTCACTAGATTCACGGTGTAACGTATTGGCTAGAACATTAAGGTGATGATCTAATATCAGGATCTATATAACTTCTAAAATTGATAAACAGCCTCACTTTCAGTTGGATTGTTTCATTTTTTCAGATTAACGGCTCTTATAATCTAAGTATCAAACTCAAGGCCCATGGGCCAAATATGGCCCGCTGTAAACGTTTATATGGCCCAGATGGACATGTGAACAGAACCTAGAAACTAACCGTTGTTTGCTTCAATAGTATTTTATCAGTCAAATAATAGTTTTCAACAGAGGATAATTTAATTAGGGCCACAGAAAAGAAAATTCTGACTTTAATCTTCCAAGATAAATAATAATAATTCTGAGAAAAGTCAAATTTCTGAGAGAAAATTAAGAATTCTGCAGGGAATAATCAATTCTGAGAAAAAAAAGTTAAATTGAGAAAAAAAAGTCAAAATTCAAATTTTTCTCACATTCTGACATTTGATCTCAGAAGATTAAAACCCAAATTATTTTTTTTGGCTATCATCATCATTTTCTGTAGTTTTCATATGAATCCCACCAAATGACACCCATGTAAAAATGATGTTCAGTATTTAACTTGAAGGAGTATGCATTGAGTGCAGTTTATTCATATTTCAGTTTTCTTAATGGGTTTTATCAATACATTTTATCAGAACCAGACATTTATAATCTCAATATGGCCAAAAATAAAAATGAGTTTGACATCCTCTTATAATCAGCAAGTTACTAAATGCACGTTTCTCGTTCCTTTAGTGCTTCCTTGATTTGATTGTTGCACTTTGCAAACGAGGAGCATCAGTGAGAGCAGAGAAAGCTTCAAAAGTTGCATGTGTGTTGTTGTATACATTAGCTTTGTGCTAACTTGACTGTGGAAAGGCTGCAAACACAACGCAGAGAGAACAACTTGTTTTTCTGGCTTCAGTTCCTCCACATGTCTGAGTGAGAATGAAGCAGAGCGGAGCGCAAATGTTTTACCTCCTTAAACCCGTCTGCCACTGTCAGCATTTGTCCTTAAAGCTACTGATGTTCACATTTATTCTGGCTTTTTGTGAGTAAAATATGTTTCTTAAGGAAAGTGAAAAGCTGATCGCTGAGTCCAGCAGGAGTGGAGGAACAAACCAGGATGGAGGGATGAGAGGCGGAAACGCTGGTTTGCTGGTGATGGGAAGGAAAATGATGCAGTAAGGTGCTCTGATTGTGCAGATCAGAGCTTTAGTGTAAAAAGCTGCAATGGAGAGAAAATAGTTTGTTTAAAGATGGTAGAAAAAAACCAACATTTAAAAAAAGTCATTGTTTACTCAGCGGAAGAGTCATCTGATCTGATCCATCTGATCATCTGATCTGATCCATCTGATCAGTATGAAGTAAATCATTTTAAGACTAATTATCTTTTGGCTCAGAGTAATTTCTGTTGGATGAAAATCAGTAAATTTGGTTTTTAAATGCACCAAACTAAGAATGTAGATTTTAAGATAGAAAAATGATAAAAATGTTGCCCGTATAAACTTTGATTCATAAACGGAGATAATCTTGGTAATTCACTTTTCTGTGGGATTTAAAAATACAACCTCTGTTGTTGTGGTGCATCTTTACTACAAATGAATTTTCCATTATGTAAAATAAAGCAGCAAGGCAGCTGCTAACCTTAGTGGTTAAATTATTTCCAAACACAAATGTCAAATTTGTGGTATTTACTCTTTTTCTCCTTTTAAAGGGAGAAAATAAAACAATTCCTGCTGAAATAAAGGTTAAATATCTTTATTTTCATTTTATTGAGTAATATTTCACTGTCTCGTGTTTTGCGAATAAATTTAACTTCATTCATAACAGAAATCTGTGAAGCTGCCTAACCATTAAAAGCATCACATTTTAGAAAAAGCAGTTAAAGAAGATAAGAGTATTTAGTTGTATCTATAATATAAAAACATTTAAGGTTTTCTATCAAGTTGACTGTGATTAAAAACTCACTGTTTGCCCCTGAAGTGTCTCTGACCTCCTGTCTTTTCCTCCACAGCAGCTGTTTTAGGACGAAGTTCTGATCTGCACAACTGTTGTGGATGTTAAGATTTTAAAGTTTAACTGGAAAGGAGAGCAAAGCGCCAGTAAAACCAGTGGAAGCAGATAATGAGTCAGCTTTCTAGTTTGATACAACTATGCATTACCAACCAAATAAAACGTCTGCAAAGGCTTTTTAAAAACACTGAATATGAAAATGTAGCTATTAATTGAACAGTATAATACATTATTGTAACTGTGAATATTGTGTAAGAGTCCAGTGGTATGCAGGTGGGTCACATGGTGGAGTTATTTCTCTCAGGATTCGGTTTCTTTGTAAGAAAACCAACCGGTGGACAGACAGACGTCTCCTGGAGTTTTGCAACAGGAACAGCAACAGACGCTTCAAAGTCGGTGTTGTTTTCTGACCATGTGGTTTAGAGCCAGCAGTTTATTTTATGTTGTCATTTATTTCAATATTTGAGGTGAAATTTGGCCAAAAATAAGGGCTGAAAAGATTAATCAGATTAATCAATTAAACTAATTTAGTCATTATTATTTGTTCCCTCAGTAATTTTGTTTTGAGTCTATAAACTCCAGTTAACAGTGAGAGCTGTAATTAAGACAAAACTGTAAAATATAAAAATGTAGCATTTCTGATCAAAACAACGTTGACTCTAAATATGTTTTAACTTCACTGGGTTCAGATTTACTAAAATAAAGATGCTCCTCTAAAGAACCTTAACCCTAAATGTTTATTGATTATTTAACAAAAAGGAATTGAATTTCAATGCATTTCTAATATTAACATTTCATCTGTACAATGTGCATAATTGAAAAATTGATAATTATTAAAATAATCATCAGTTGCAGCTCTAGTCCATATTACAATATTTATTTGGCATGCTAATTTTTGTTTACTCTCACTTCACACAATAAATCAAATCTTGGCTTTATAAATGTGTCAAATATTGAAATTGCAAAGAGGAGTCTAAAATAAAACAGCTGACTCGTTCAATATTGAGTCTGTTGTATTTTAAGTGATAAATTGACTCAAATTTAAAGCGACAGGCACATTATAATATGGATTTATCTCAAATACTCGTTTGCTTTACTGATTCTTCTCCTAATGGACCAAATCGTCGCAGAATGAACCCACAGATGTAGGAAAGGTGTATTTCTGTTGTCAGAGTTGCAAAACTCAAAGATCACATTTGTAGTTGTGAGCCAGCGGCCGCACCAGCATACCACACGTTAAGGCTGAATCCTAGTGAAAAATAATAGAGAATCCAGTCTACAGCATCTATGAAGCGGAAGGAGAGGGCGTTGAAGCCACACTGTAAATACAGAATAATAAACCAGGTTTGGCTGCTGAGGCTGCAAAGCAAAGGGTTAAAATATCTGCTGATTGATTTCAGGTTTGATTTCTTCTGTGTGCTGTGCAGCCTCAGCATCTGCTACTACATGTGGAGGCCGTGCAGGCCTCGTCTAAAACCACTGTCTATAACATCAGGCTACTCTGAATACTGAAACCAAGATTACATTAATGTGTCTGGGTGACGCATGAGGCTGGAACGAGCATCGTCACTCCAGAGACACGTCGTCGTGTCTGAGACGGAGCAGAAGTCCAACTTCCTCCAAGCCACGGCACGAATTCAGAAACTCTGAGTAAAGATACGTTTTCACAGCAGAGCACAGCTGTGTGAATCCCCTGAAGAACGAAAACGACACAGTGCCATCGCTTGTCATAAACTCTGCGTTTCTCTCTGAGGAAGTCAGAACCACAAATCCATAGAAAACTATTCATCTGTTGCTTTTAACCCTGTTAGACCAGCTTCGTGTTGAAATCTGTGTGAAGTGACCAAAACCTTCCAACACTTTATCAGACTCACTTTACGTTGCAGTCCAGAGACAGAGTGTGTGTGTGTGTGTGTGTGTGTGTGTGTGTGTGTGTGTGTGTAGAGTCAAGATGTAAATATGCTGCCTTGATACACAGATCTGTTCTTTGGCATGGTCGTTCCTAAACACCAGTCAGAATGTGTCTACAGAAAATAAAGTGAAATAAAACAGAGCAGGCAGAGATCTCTACTTAAAGGTTGTGTGTCAGGCCCGGCTCAAGCAGCTCGCTAATCAATCGATCTGATCGATTTGTGTTGATCAGGGTGAAATCAGAGCCGTTGAACCCGGGCCCGAAGCTCACACTTACAGAAGACACTTGCTCAGTAGTAGTGGTGTTGGAAATCAAATGACTCTTGCCAAACAAGCTTTCTAAACATACCTCACCTTACATAGATATATGTGTGTATTATATATAATTCTACATACATGTTTTTTTTTTATTTTTAAGTCTTGTATTAATTCTTTTTAAAAGTTTTTCTTTAACCCCTGAGAATACCACAAACAGCTTCTTGAGTAGAAAACACGACTCTGTAGGGTAAGATGTGTGAATCTGCAGTAAAACGAGGCGCAGCTCGGTTTGGGAACTCAGGAGTGCAGGACGCTGATTCATGCTTTATCTGTGATAGTTTACGGTTTGTGCAGTAGAGCCGTTTGCTACAGAAGCTTGGTCAAGTCTGGTTTGATCAGAACGCCGTGCTGGTGTCATAATCCGCTAAAAAAAGACAACATGGCAAACTGCATAGACACACATAATGACCTGAACTAACCGATTTATTCTGATATTTTTCATACCAGCCAATAATGTGGGAAGTAGCTTTGATCCTCATTTTTAAAATGAGCTTAGGAAGCTTAAACATTGTTTTATTCTCTACACATCAGCGAAGTTCCTGCAAATAATTTACAGAAAACTCCCTGAAAAGTTTGGGATCCTGTAATCTGTAATTTATCTTCTGAATCAGTGAAAAATAGTTTTAATAAAGCATAAAAATAATTGTTGTGACGCGCTATTGGCTGACGTTTAGAAAGCAACCGATCCAGGCGCACCACCCTGGTCGAACGGGAATAAGGATGAATCTTGATATTAAAAGTTTTTGCTGTCAATATTAAGGTAGATTTCATGTTTAAACTATGAAGATCTGTAGCTTCAGGTACTTTTGGAGGTGGTCTGCAGCAGTAATGGATGCATCTCTTCCCAGTTGCTTTTGGTTTCCTTTGGGCTTCACTATGTAACAAAGTTTGATTGTTTTAGTCTTAGAAATCTCAAAGTTTGGGTGAGGACTATGTTTTAAGCTTCTTCAGTATTTTCTTTGTTTTGTAACATTACTACAAACTTTTTCTCACCAACACAGAGAACTGAAATAACTGCTTACACCAGGAAGACTGAATATAAATATAAATCAGTAGTTTGAGCTGCTTTTCAAGGGCGCTGCAGAAATTATATTCTGTGATTCTACTGACGTTTAAAGCCACATAAACTTTGATTCACAAATTCACAATAAAATGTACATTTTCTTTGATGGTTTTTGAATTATAAAACCACCAGACTGAAATGGGCTCAGACCTGAAGGAGAAAAGCCGTTTCTATCCCAGCAGATCAAACATGAGCAACAAATATCTTGCAGGACTCCTGAAAGCTGGAACATGGTGTAACTTGGCCAAGCTCTTGTTTTTAAAGGCTCTCTGCTGCCGTGATGCATTCAGGGGCGACTCGTAACAGTAGGCAGCTCTGTGGCTCTGCTTTGCAAAGTGCTGCAGATGCATTGGATACAAAAATGGCAAACGCTGCATGTTTTTGTTTTTAGGCACTATTCAATCATTATGGTGAAGACACCCAGTGGCTACATGGCAACCAATCTGTCAGGATTTTATTTCGCTTTGATTGTTACAAATTTGGATTGAGAGGCTGATTGATTCACTCACTGATTGTTTTGTGGGAGGTCACAGGAAGTGACGCAAGGCACAACATTTCTCTGCTGATATTTTTGGAAATATTTAGGGGGTAAAATTGATTTAGGAAGAATTTGACAGCAATGGAGAAAGATTGGATTAAGTACTTATACCAGGGGTGTCCAAACGTTTTGCACCGAGGGGCCAAAATCCCCAAGCAGAAAATATCCAGCAGCTAAAATGTAATTCCCCCCCCCCCCACAATTAAAAATGAAAAAATGCAAAAGAAATCAATGTAAATTCTTTCTTTAACGTGCACAATATTAAAATAAACATAAAAGTTATTTAACTTTTTGTAATTATTTTCTATTTTATGAACATATAAAATGTTTTTATTTTATTCTCAGTAACAAAATAAACACTTTCCTTTATAACTTTTGCTTTATTTAGCCAAATGTAATGGATGAGTGTACCAAAGTGTGTTTGATTAAAAACATGCTGAACAAGTAACATAAGATGTTTAAGATGATAAAAATAACAAAAAGTATTAAATGGCCACATTTATGCCGTTCTTGAATTGCAGGCAGGGCCTCACAAAATTAATCCAAGGGCCACAAATGGCCCCCAGGCCGCACTTTGGACACCCCTGCTTTACTCCATGCTATGATGAGTGTATATGTGAGTTTGTGTCTGACACAGCGGCGGGGTTGGGGTCAATCTTTAGTCTGTAATATTTCTGCTTTTAAGGGATGAGGAATGAGAAACTCAGCGTCTGAAATCGACCCCGGCCCTGAATGAGCTTTTGTTTTACTCTCAAGTGCTTCCATTACAGCTCCACTGACTAGTTATTGTGCTTTTCAAGGCTGAGAACATGCTGTCCTGTGCAGCGCTCTGCACATATTCATGTCAGCTCTGCTATGAAATCGTCTGAATGTTCTGAGGAAACTCGTCGGATGGACCTTAAAGCATACCCTGGAACCAGCGTGAGTAAGAAGAAGAGTAATGCCCCAAAGTGTTTGTTCCCAAGTCTGACGCAAACCACAGACACCAGGCCACAACCAGATGAGTTAGAAATATACAAAAGACCAATGTTTAGTTTCCTATAGTATGAGGAGCGAACTGCGGTCCAGTGGAGAAGCTTTACTGTACGGTCGGCATACAGCTACATTCAGAAAACCAGGCAGAGTCAGAGCTGCTCCACACCACGGATTTGGTTTGACAAGGCTGCTCAGTCGCCGTTGCTTTGTTTAGGACGCCAGGACGCTTCTCCTCAGTAGATCCTCGTTGGCAGAATGCAGCTGTGGCAGCCGAAGCTTTCGTCCGCCGGACCGCGTTTCCAAATCGCTCTCTCCGTCGGAGAAGTACCCATCAGTCTCGGCGGCGGCGTCCAGCAGCGATGCGCCTTTTCCTGTGAGCGGCAGGTCCATGGAGTCCAGTTCCTCGACCCTTGACCTCGCTTTACCTTGCCGGGTCGGGCGGGGCCGCGACCCCCGCAGGTCGATCCCGGCGTCAGGCACTGCGGCTCCCGGGCCGGAGGCCGGCAAAGGGGAAGCGCTCGCCATGAAACCGGTCGCCATGTGGACGCTGTCCCAGCGGCCGCGCTCCTCCGAGATGTGGCAGGAATCCATCTTGGAGATGGGCGGCTGCGGCGGCGGGTCGCCGTTCGGGTCGCAGCTCCTGGTCTGGTGGTGGTGACCCGCCTTGGACGAGCTTCTGGACTTCTCCCCTCGGCGGCCAGCGTGGCTGGATTTTTCCCAGAAGCCCTTGGCTGTGGACAGGCTGCTAGATGCGACCGATCCGAACACCCGCTGGGCGCCGGCGCCGCTCGGTCTTCGAGAACGAGGCTTGCTGCTTCCTCTGGGTTTCCGGCCCAGCTGAGGCGTTTTCCACGCCGACTGCATAGAGTTCTCCATCATGAGGTTCAGGAGGCTTTCCTCGCCCTGCATCAGCTGGAGGAAGAGGAGGAGGAGGAAGAGAGGAGAGAAACGGCTGAGATGGAACAACTTTAAATAAGTTGATCAACAGAGAGAAATCATGACCAACACATAAACTCCAGAAATATTACAGGAGGATCTTCTTATTGTCAACCAGATCTGGAAGGTTCCAGCAAACACTGTAAAAACACAAAACCTCACCAAGTAACTTTTGTTTAGTTTCAAGCAAATATTATACACTTGAAATAAGACTAAACTAACTTAGAAATAACTTTCAAGCAAGAAATATAATCTTTTCATAATATTGATGAAAAAGTTCCAGTTCAATTGATAACATGGGAAAAATGTTGCATAAGTGAAATAATCTGCCAATGAAATTAAGGAAATATTCACTTTAGACAAACTGCCATGTCTTGCTTGAAAGTAACTTATAACTTTTGTTTTATTTCAAGTTTACTGACATATTTGCTCTGGAAAAATTACTTGGTAAGATTTTGTGTTTTTGCAGTGCATTGCAAAACCAGCCCAAAACTCAGCCTCTAATTGAATTCATATATCTAGCACCACATATATCATATCATATATATATCGACTTCATTCATAAATAATTCAAACCATTTTGTTCGTTCTGTTTTCTGCCTTTTTGAGTTTTTTGTGGCAACATTTCAGTTTAACTTCCCAGGGATTTCTGTTTTACAGTGCAAACACAGTGACACAGGATTAACCGATAATTAATCATTAATGAGTTCATGCTCAACAGGTTGTAAAGACTACAAAATAAATTAGTAAGTCGAGTGATATTTTATTAAAATAGTTTTTATAAACTGCAGCTTTAGAAATGATCTCCCTCTTGTTCCCATGTATGAAAATAACAATCAATCAAATTTTATTTGTATAGCACATTTCAGCAGCAAGGCATTTCAAAGTGCTTTACATCATAACAAACATAAAAACACAAAGTCATGTAACATAGAATAAACAACCAAAACATTAATTTAAACGGCCGTCAGATTTATAACTTGTTATCCATTTATCTAAATGTTTTACTTTGTGCAGATCCTGACCTTTGACCTACTTCCAGTCGTTTGATTTTAGACTGTCTATTGGCTAATTTTAACTGATCCCTTTCCGTCACGTAACGGATTTTAAGCGCCTGTTTTCTCCGGACTCCGCCACAAACATTAAACAAGATGTTTAATGTTTGTGGAAAACATTTCCCAGCCGTACCTGGTCGGACAGCAGGCTGCTGGTTTTGTCGTCGTGCTGGCCGCCCAGAGCCCACTGGCTCAGCATGTCGTCGGCGGTGATCTGGACCGACTTGGCCAGCCAGCTGTCGAACAGAGAGCTTTCCAACGGAAACGACTTGGACAAACCTGAGAGGACAGAAAAACAGAGATAAGTCGCTGAACTTTATTACAGCAGAATAAAATATACCTTATTCATCTCCAGGGGGAAATTATTAACTAACAATTTCTTAAATATTTGTGCTAGAAATATAACCAGCGATTAAAACTTACATACCAAAGAGCAGAGGTGGGCAGAGAAGCCAAAATGATTCTCATGCTGTCATTATTAAAAGTATTAGTTGCTCGGCTTGCTTAAGATTTGCTGTATTTAATAGTTTTGTTGTTGTTTTGCTTTTTACCTAAAATTCTTGTTGTAAACCTGCAGCGCTCCCAAAATACCTGAAATGCCACAGAGGAGGTTTCAGAGGAAAAGTCTGTGCTGTAAATCCTAAACCGCCTGTAATAATCCGACAACAGGACAGCAGGAGGTGCTGTTAGGGTGCGTTTAACACCAGCTATCCCCCCCACACACACACACACACACACACACACACAGCGGCTGTTTCCATGACGCAGCATGCCTCTGCAGGAATCAGGAGAGCTCTGAGGGAGGGAATAGGTGACGAAGGAGAAAACAAGAAAGGGGGAAGAGGTGTGAGGAAGGAAACGACAGCAGAGCAGATCAGAGGAAAAGAAACGCCCACATGTCACCTGGTGGCTGCGGTTAGAAACCAGAGACACATTTCACACTAAATTAGATACTCATGTTATTTTACTTCAAAAAGTATCTGCAGGTTTCAGAAAATCTGATTTAAAGGGGCAGTGTCACGTAAAATTGACTTCCATTGTTTAGCTTTGCATCTTGTTATAATGTTTTTCCCTGGAGTGTTGCTTTGACTGTTTTCCATGTTATAGAGTAGTCCTTTAATCTCCATGGCAACCAGTCAGCTGTTAAAACACCTGGGTGGACCTAGCCCCGCCTTCAAGGCTCCTGCCCCACTGAGGCCCAATTTCAAACAGGAATCAGGAAGTAAAAGTTGTTCCAAAGTCATTTGATGAACATAGCAAGTTTACAACAACTGAAGGTAACAGATACTGGATTATGCAATAAAACGGCCTGGAAATCACAATACCGGCCCTTTAAGACGGAAAATGTGACGTCACATGAGAAATATGTATTTAGAGGAAGCAAAGAAGCCGAAAGCTTTAAACATTAACATTGTTTTTGTTGTACAATATAAAAAATAATTTAATTTATTGATGTTTACCTGCAGCTAATAACCTGCTACTTCAAAGAGAATAAAGGTGGATCTTCGTCTCTGAAAACACAGAGGAAGAGGCAGGACCAGACCCGACAGGGAACAGATGGCTTGACACACACACACACACACACTCACTGAGAGTGAGAGATGAACACATACGGCATGCAAAGACAAACACAGAGACGGCACACTGAGAGCAGCAGACTATATATATAACTCTGATAATGGACGCCCGAGTCAGACACGTAAAACGACCCTGGTAAAAACAACAGCAGCAAACCAAACACAAACACCGGCTTATTTGTCATGGAAACGCAATTTTTGTGATCGTATCCCAGCATGCATGCCGTGTCAAGTTGCAGTTCTTATCCCCTCTGCGGTCAGGTGGAAGAAAAAGAAGCAAAATAAACAGGAAGATGGGGTTTCATAACAGAGCCAGATGGACAGATATGGGCGACAAATCCAGTGAGAAGACAAATGGAGATAGACTAGAAATGGAGATAAAGCACAACCAGACCCGGCCGCTAGTTAACACAGTTTACTGATGGAAACACAAACCGCTCAGGTGAAGAGGAGACAAACTGTGACCGCGTTTTATACGTCCAGACATTTTCTACCACCAGCAGTGAAGAAACATCCTGGAGAAAATTTTAAATCGTATTTTGCACCTTGACCTTTAGTTTCTCTCCCAGGTGTCTGACGCTCAGCATTGAGTTTCAGAGGTCGGTTAGCGTTCACACCAGACCAAATGAACCGGAGTTTAAGGAAAAACGGGTCGGGGTCGGGTCAAAGCGGGTCGGATCGAAGCGGGACGGGGTCGGGTCAAAGCGGGTCGGATCGAAGCGGGTCGGGGTCGGGTCAAAGCGGGTCGGATCAAAGCGGGTCGGGGTCGGGTCAAAGCGGGTCGGATCGAAGCGGGTCGGGGTCGGGTCAAAGCGGGTCGGGGTCGGATCAAAGCGGGTCGGGTCAAAGCGGGTCAAAGCGGGTCGTGTCAAAGCGGGTCTGATTGAAGCGGGTCGGGGTCGGGTCAAAGCGGGTCGGTGTCGGATCAAAGCGGGTCGGATCAAAGCGGGTCGGGGTCGGGTCAAAGCGGGTCGGGTCAAAGCGGGTCGGATCGAAGCGGGTCTGATCGAAGCGGGTCGGGGTCGGGTCAAAGCGGGTCGGATCGAAGCGGGTCGGGGTCGGGTCAAAGCGGGTCGGATCGAAGCGGGCTACACGGGGCTGGTGTGAATCCAGCCTAAATCGGGTCAAAATCTAATGGTTTTAAATTGATATTCCTGTCAGAAACAATCAAACTAAATGTTGTCGGCTCATTTTATGACAAATTAACAGAACTTTTTTTAGACCATCATCTTAACTCTTGACTTTCCCACCGGGTCTCTGTAAAGTATCTGTAAAGTAATGGAAGTTATTTTGGATGATCTCACTCAGTTTTTGCTCCACAGCTTTAAAATATGTCAAAATATTTTAATCAAGCAGAAATAAGAAACTAGTAGAAATCCATCCACACACTTTACCTAGCTCTTTAAGCAGGGAGCCGTTCTCAGACTTCCACCTCTCCTTTTTCTTGCCGGTGCCATGCTTCCTTCTCTCTTTCCTTTTATCCTTCACTCCATTCTGCTTCCTCTTTTCTGCTGTCTGGATTTTCTCTGCAGGGAGACAGAAGACGGGCTCAGGTTAAGGATTTAGCTGATCTACTCAGTTTAAGGTAGATTTAACTGAAAGTAACAGCCTGGGGAACCAAATCACTGCAGGTTCAAGTGAAGCTCAACACTCATCAGAATCTGGTTTCCTCTTCCTGTCAGCATTTGACTCTGCAACTAGAGCCTCATTTACACTCTAACTGCTGTGTGTTGGCAAAAATACTCATTCTGCACCAACTTTGTAAAAATATTTTAGTTATTAGCAAAAGATATGACTTTTGGGTGTCCAAAGTGAGGCGCGAGGGCCATTAGTGGCCTTTGGATTAATTTTGTGTGGCAATTCAAGAATAGCACAAATTTGGCCATCCAACACTTTTTACCATTTTCCATTTAAGAAGATTTAAATTTGCCACAGAAAATATTCTAAAAAGTTACAAACACCAAATTTTTCTTGCGTTTGCATTATTATTATTATTATTATTATTATTATTATTGTTGTTGTTGTTGTGTTATTAGTCGTGCCACACCCATCCAGTACATTTGTCTAAATACAGCAAATGTAAAAACTTTTTTACTTTCGTTGCTGGGATTAAAATCAAAACATTTTATAGCTTAAAAATGTTAAATAAGTCCAAAAAGTTAAATACCTGTAAATACTAAGATACATGTAAAATATTACATGTGCAGGTAAAGAATTCAAAACAATATTTTTGCATTTTTACATGAGGAAGAAAAATAAATTTTGACCCTGATTACTTTCTGCTTGGGGGTTTTGGGCCTCGATGCAAAAGTTTGGACACCTTTATTACAATATGACAATATTTTAACCTCTTTAAGTCAAAAACAATAAGAAGGGGAGAATTTTATATGTATAATAAAGGCTAATTTAAAAATGTTCATGTTAGGGCAGTTTTGTGTTTTCCATGTGACATTTTACGGAACAATCAAGTTACTGTTACTTGACATCGAAATGCTTTATATATCAAATATATGCTCTGTCTCTTTAAGAAGCTCCCGTTCTTTTACAGCAACGTTCCTCCATTATGCTGTTATCAACCGTCCTTAGAGCGTTTCAGTGAGGAGCAGCTCTTATATTTATAATAATCGTTCCACCAGGTGTTTGCAGACTGCTGCTGCCGCTAGTCTGGAGGAGTGGAGTGGGGAAGGGTTTCCATGGAGATGAAAGGTTTTGTCAATCAAAGCAACATTCAGGCATGTTTCTGGTGAGGGAATAACAGCATATCCTCACTTCAGTACATTTCACTCATTTGCCAGTAACGTGGTTTAGAGAAGACTTTGAGTTTTATTTCATCTCAGTTAAAACGTTTCTAATGTGTGAAACAGTGAAGAGTCTCTGTTTCACACATTAAGCAGTGTGTTAAATTCATGCACATTTTGATAAGTTGTGGATTTTAAAAAACGAAGACCTTTCTAATTGAATCCTGTATCTGTTTTTTCTGTTGTGAAACCCAAAGTTTCAGTTAAAGCTGATAAATGGCCGATCTCTCTAATGGCTCCCACGGTAAAACGGCGAGAAAACGGCGAGAAAAGCTTGTTACAACTTCCTCACTATGTGACAAGTTATTCATGTTTGTTCTGTGTAGCCAACTGTAAAGTTAATTTGTTCCAGAAAATTAAATGAGTAATTAGCAAAAAAGGGACAGAATCATTTTTCTTTCAATCATAAACTATATTTTCTTGCAGCTCTATTAGAAACCTGCACTGTCTGTATTATTGAGAGAGGAATCAGAGTCGCTGAGCTCCACATGGAGCAGATAAGCAGAAACACATGGGGATGTTTGCAGCCACAGCGTGAAAGGAAACGATGCGGAAACGCGCCGTCGTCCTCCACTAAACCTCTGACGGCCACGACTGTGGCAAACCAGTTCACGGATCTCCCCCAGGATCAACCTGTGAGCGCCTTGGAGAAATCAAACATTTTCCAGAGGACAGAAATCTAATCAATATAAGCAGTGGATTTTATATGGACGTATATTTAAATTGCACGCCATGTAACACTTTGTGTACACAAGTTTTTTCCGTCAAATCTGCTGAAATCGCTCACAGCTTCCTCCACTTCTGAGTCTTTATCAGCCTCAGTCATTTACAGTTCGACTTACCCTGATGACATCACAAGACGGCGCCACTGTTTGACCCAGTTACTACAGACGAAAACAGCGACACTGCAGTGCTACGGATTTCATGATGGTGTGAGAGAGACGTATATTAAAGGTTTTAATGTACACAGAGTGAAAGTAGCTAATCTTTTTCAGTGTAAATGGTTTTATTGTTCTTACAGACAACGACTCTGTGGATGTTTAGAGAAGTCTCCAGCATTTCGGTTCCCAAACCTCCATAAACACAGATTATCCTCAGCATGAGTATCAAACTTAAGTTTTTCTCAGTATGTGAAGAGTTGTTGTTCTGTTTCAAATACTGGAGAGTGTAAATCCTCCTGCTGCTTCAAGGACATTCTGAACTTGAATGAAGGTTTCAGGTGAAAGATGTTTTTTATGTTTGCTAAATGATTGGGAATCGCTGCAGGTACATCCACCAAATCTCCTGGTTCAGCAAAAACATTAAATAATCTAGAAAACCTGCAGAGTTAAACTCCTGGGAATCTCCCAGGAAACAGTTTTTGTTGTTAAGAAGAGCACAATGTCCCGATCTCCCATCTCTCCAATGTCTTCCTCTGTTCTTCCTAATCTGATCTTGTTCTTTTAGAGAAGGAGGAAAACTAATTTTGGGCTTTTCAAGGGCAGCTGAAGGCGCCGCTGCAGAGAGTAGAAAGTTTCCCCTGCAGGTTGTAATCTCTGCACAAATCCAAGCATCAGCAGAAAACGCCTCCAGCGTACCCCCCCCAATGAAAAAAGAAGATGTGTGCGTCTTCTGATTCTGTTTTGTCCTTTTTCTCGTCTCGCAGCATCATCCTTCCTTCTCTTGTTTAGAGGTAGAAACGGCATCGGGGGATTTATCTCTCTGAAGTGTGTGATTAATTTTCTCTTTTCGTGGCGTGTGAAGCCGTTGTGCCGCGTTTCTTACCTGAGCTCATTAGTGCATTGAAAGTTGTTTTCCTCCTTCCTGCCTGAACTTCATTACTTTTCCCTCCACAGTCTCTTTTCTTCCTCATTACCTTCCTTGCCCTCGCCATCCTCCTCTTCGCTGTATTTTTAAAACTCGTACTTTTCCACTTGCTGAAAGCGGATCAGAGGCCGATACGGACCGCTGTCAGCTTGTCACCGCGGCTCTGAGCTGGAATATAAATGCGCAGCGCTTTCTGAATAACAATAACAGTCTGCGTCTGCACCAGTTTAACAGGAGACGAAAACATCCTGTGCTTAAATGAGCAACTGCTCCAAAACCATTAATTGTGATTAATCGATCAATGAAATAATCGGCAACTAATTTAGTAATTAATCAGCAACTGGAGTACAGACTCAGAAAATAAGGCAAACTGGACAAAATATCAACATTTTTATGCTAGTCTGTAAATTTGACCAGAACGTCTGAAATGACAGTTTTAGTGTTTTTGGTTCCAATTTTGTTAAAAAATGAACTGAATAATTCCTATTAAGCACCTTTTGCTACCCAGTTAATAATTGGTTAATTAAATAAACAGATCAGCTCTATTGATAAGGTCTGAGTTTTTCACATGTTGAAGGATTTTTAGCTGCAATTTAGGCAATAAAATGTTTTCTTGTTTCAAAAAAGAAATTCAATTATTTGCATTTTTGCTAATTCTCCATATACACAAAGGTAAATTATCAACTATTTAAAAGCTTTGAAATAATGAAGTATTCAGCTGACTGGTTGGTATTTGATCTAAATATGTTTATTCTTGGTTTTTTTCTTGTATCTGAGCTTTAAGTCAGAGCTGCAGACTTTTCTCTGCCTTGATAGCGATATGCTAACCGCTCAGAGCGTGACTCATGCAACCCCGACACAACAGCATGAGAGACAGGCAGGAGGTCAAAGGTCAACTGTTCTGATTTAGGCAGGTGAGAGGAGAGATGTGGAAACAAAAGATCAACTTATAAACTGATTTTATAGAACCGTTAGCTAAATGAAACATGGAGACATGAGGATTATTAAGTTAGTGCAGTGAATGATCGCTGTGGTAGATTAGCTACCACTGCTACTAGCTAAGCTAACTCAGCGGTGGTACATTAGCTACTTTAAACCGCTGCTCTACTGATGATCTGTCAGAGTTGGTGTTTAGGTCGCCTCTTCTGTTTTAACCGAACCGAAACACAGAATTCTGCAGAACGTCTACATGTTAAGATCATCATAGTCAAGCTAGCATAACTGAGCTACTAAGCTGAGCTCGTCATTAAGATTCCCATCGTGCTCCGGTTGGTGGAAACACTGGTTTTATTGCAAACCCAAAATATTAGTTATGGTTCTATTTCATCGCTGGATACTGATGCATCTATTGGTTTGTGTGAAAGAACGAACCAGCTAAAGAACCGCCAAAATAAAACGGCAAAGAGGAAAATGAAGACCAAGAGAGGAAAGTAAAGACTGAGGGGAAATAAAGACTGAGGGGAAAATAAAGACTGAGGGGAAAATAAAGACTGAGGGGAAAATAAAAACTGAGGGGAAAATAAAGACTGAGGGGAAAATAAAGACTAGGAGGGGAAAAAAAGACTGAGGGGAAAATAAAGACTGAAGGGAAAATAAAGACTGAGGGGAAAATAAAGACTGGAGGGGAAAATAAAGACTGAGGGGAAAATAAAGATTGAGGGGAAAATAAAGATTGAGGGGAAAATAAAGACTGAGGGGAAAATAAAGACTGAAGGGAAAATAAAGACTGAGGGGAAAATAAAGACTGGAGGGGAAAATAAAG
>CAEGAD010040075.1:0-28254 GCA_903067055.1 Poeciliopsis paucimaculata | reverse complement strand
AAAAAAAAAAAAAAAAAAACAAAAAAAAAAAAAAAAAAAAAAAAAAAAAAAAAAAAAAAAAAAAAAAAAAAAAAAAAGATCAGACTGACGCTGTCGAGTTCTGCTCTCTCTGGTGGAATTAGTGATCAAAGGATTATTATATGATGTCGGATCGCAGCCCAGGGTGAATTAAAAATTAACACGCCAGATGTTACCAATGAAGGCCGGATTAGTGAGGAAGTGGAAGGCGCGTATGCAGGAAACAAGCTGACCCTCAGCACTTTTTTTTTTTTGTTTAAGTCTGGGTGCAGAGATTTTTATCCCAAACTTTTGATATGTCTCCATTCACTTAGGAACTCTGCGCATGTGTCGGCAGCTTTTATTGTTCACTCAGTGGCAGACAAAATAACATGCGTAGGAGAATGAAAACGAGATTGCGTTTATACAGCAACAAAATGCCACATCCGTGTAAACGCTGCAAGATTCCAATACTAATTAACCCTCCCCTGGTTCCTGCCAAGTGCAATTTACTCGCCCTGCGTGTGTGTCCCCGCAGAAAGGTCTTGATTGAGACACACACCCTTTCAGAGGGCCACACCAACGTCTTATCATGACCACAAGGAAGGAACTGACGCTGACACAAGGGATGGGTCGGCGTGTGATGGGAGTCAGCCATGTTTCGGTTTGGGTAATTTCCCCTGTGAAGTCCTGAGTTTTGAGGTGGGCACAGACTATTACATTTCTTCAAACTTGATTTAAAGGACAGAAAAGGATTTGATCTTGCATTCACAAGGTCAGATGGCAAATAAAAACTTGACTGAGGAGTGAACTCGTGGTAAAACGCCCAAGATTAATGGAGAGGGAAAAAGATTTGGTGTGGGGCAGATTAAGAAATAATATTGTTAGCAGACCAGTGTGTTTCGCTAATAGGTTTTCTAATATTTCAAGTTTTGCTAGAGTCTTAAGCTCCTTTTTACCATAAGCAAAGATGGGGAAGAAGGTGCTGTGGTCACGTGAAATGAAAATGAACATTTTTGACCAACACACAAACTGCCTACATGCAATGTAGAGTTACAATATTCCCACATTGAGATACGATAGTGGCAGCATCATGCTGTGGAGATTTTTTTTCACTGGAGACAAAGAAGCTGGTCACAGTTCATGAGCAAAGGGATACAACTAAGAATATAAACCCTGGACCTAAAGCCAGGATTTACAACATCAACAATAAATCGAATTAAGCTGACATTATTCGTGCAACAATATTCGTGCTTATTGTTGAGGATATTTTGGGGGAAAAAATGGGTGAAGAAAATGATTGAAAATGTACAAAATAAGAGTTAGAAAAACACATGAAAGGAAGAAGTCTTGAACATGTGTTTAAAATATGGCTAGAGTTACAGTTGCAGCTGTGTTTGCACTCTTCTTTCCTTCTTCTGTGGTGGTCCTGTGGCTAGATAACCCCAGTCAGACAGCCACGCACGATACAGATCAGACTGAGATAAGAGGCTAGGGTGCTTTCCAGATACACACACACACATGCCCACACGCACACACACAACCCTACACACGCAGACACACAACCAAACAACATATGTTGAGTTCAGATTACCAAAATTGTAAGAGCATATTCATTGCTGCACTCCACTCTTTCATACTCAACAGCTTAAAACATAGAAAAGGAACAAACCAATTAAGATCTTCACCAATTAGCCTTACCTTGTATAGCATTTAGAAAACACCGATGCAAATTTAGAAAGAGAACAGCATAGGCAGTTAACAAAATATCTCGGAAGAAGCACTAAAAAGAGATGTGCTATAAAAAACAAATGTGTGAGTCGCTGTGACTCAATTATCGGTTATTATGTTGAATATCTAGTGTCAGCATTAAGCTTATTATACCCAATTACCTTGTTTACTGCTGTGATCTGCAACAAGAAGAAGTCACTGTTAGTTAATTGACTGTAACTGCACAATAAAATTAAAAGGCTAATCTTCCAAGAGCACTTTACCAACTGAGCATCGGGTATTCAGATGACTCTAGGTTCCCTTTATGTATAACAATAAACAGCTACAATGGCACAATAAAAGTATCCTGTTTGTTGGATGCTGACTGAAGCACAAGGCCCCATAAAGGCGATCATAATCCACCAGATCAATCACTTCCTCTGGCTCTTAATTTATTGCAAAATCTCGGGTTCAGTGTCTGTTTGCCTTCACTTTGGTTTGCTTTGGATTCATTATTGTGGGATTCCTCACAGATATTCTAACACAGGACGTGTCACTTCTGACATGCCGTGGAAAAAAAACACTTATTTATTAAAGGGGCGGTATTATGTGTATTCAGCCACATTTAATCATTTCATTACACAATCAAGTAACTATGTTAACTGCAGTTATAGAAATACTGTATATATCAAATTTGACTTGAATTTGAGCCTCTGTCTCTAAGTCTTTCTGAAACTTCAGGAAGTCATCACATTGCCTTTAACAATGTTTTTACCAGCATTGCACTGAAAAGTAGCTTCTATAATGAGCTCCGCTGATGTGCAGGTCCATCAGATGTTTGCTAATTGCTGCTGGCTAGTCTGAAGGAGCTGAGTATGGGGGATGGGTGCTCTGTAATGTGGAAGCTCAGAAGCTTTGAAACTGCAGCTCTGAGGAGGAGCTTCATTCTCGAAGGCAATGCTTAGTCCTCCCAAGCTGAATGGTTGCCAAGGCAGATTCAAGGATTTCTCAAGCATGCAAAAACATACACTCCAGGTATGTTTTTGATGAGAACATAACGTAAAACTAAAAAAAGGTTGGTTTTCATAAAGCTGCCCTTTAAGCAAGGTAAAAACACAAAGCTGTCTGTAAAAGAGTTGCATTGAAGAGTGATCGTGGAGTCACCAAGACCCCATAACAACCATTATATGCTACCCACATGCCAACTGGTTGTTTGGAAGTGATCCCAGAAACAAAAAAGCATTTTTTATACTTCCATTGCAATTGGAAACATGTGGAGAACACTTAGCTCTACTGGGACTTTAAGTGGAACCGTGTGCTTTGATCAGATGTGACCGAGATTGACTGTTCAGCAACATTCCAGGTGGGTTTGGTGCAAGACATGGCAGAAATATGTGGATAATCACTTCACGCAGTTTGTTAAGTGAGGTAAAAGGTCTGTGATGCTGTGGGCTTGTTGTGGTTCCAAATGTCCCTGGGAATTATGTTAAAGTGTTTGGCATAGAATGTTAGGACATCTTCAATCAAATTGTACCTGGCATCTACAATTAATTTTAACATAGGGCAACATTTTTTTCAGCAGCATAATATTGATAAGTAAGTTCAGAAATGATTCTCTAAACACAAAAACAGCCAGTATCCAGATTCAGGTTCTGTGGAAAAGCTTTGGAATTGGAAGATCAGATTCTATAAGTGAGGGATTAGGAGTTTACATAACTGAAAGTAACTGTGCAGAGCTGAATAGCCAAAGAACTCCTCTATTTGTGCTCCAGTCTAATGATTTTTTTTTTTTTATAGAAAAACAGAATTAACAGAAGGGGGTTGTACAAATAATTAACAGTAACCGAAGCAATATTTATGGCAGTGTGAATTTCTCTTATGGTATTTTTTTCTCCAACTGAATAAATGTATTGATTCAATGTGAGATCATGCCACACTATTAAAGGAATAATAACTATGAAGTGCTTTTACCACGGGGACAATAGCAGTGACCTGAAAATATATATTACAATTAACAGCATGTCACAATCTTCACTATTGTTTGAAAAAAAGGGGAAAAAATCCAAGGGTGTTGCGTGTCCACAGCGGCATCTTTATTTTTAATCTGTGTGTAAGCGGTGCTTTTGTGAAACAGCCTCCAGATGTTCAGAGCTGACATAATGACATATTGCACCCTCAGCTGGTTCACGTGACTGTTAAACTGAATTTACAAGGCGACAGATTCACAGACCCTGCTGAACACCAAAGGAGAGCTCCAGCATATGTGCAGTGGTCTACCACCGATCAGGGACAGGTGGGCTTTGTCCTGTCACTCATCACGTTCTGGTCAAGAACGTGATGAGTGCATCAATGTGATCAATCTTCAAGCTCCTTGGGGTTTAATGTTCAGACTGGAGTGTTGACAGAGGCAAACATGGAACTCGGTATTTATGAGCTGCAGCAGACTGTGTTGAAACACAGTAATTTTTTCCCTGTAACTCCACCTTTCCGTGAGGATCGCCTCCATCTGTGTGTGACATGTGGGCTCCTCTCCTTCTCAGAGGTGTCTGGATCCAGACAGCTCCCACTCAGGATCTCAATGTGGCTTCACTAATCTGCTGTAATTACGTCTCTCGGCCGGCTCACTCCTATTTGCACACACGTATTGACGGCCCCTCTCTCTCCTCTATCTCCCTCTGCCCTTTCTTCTGTTTTTTTTTTTATTCTTCTCAGGGGACCAGAGTCGTAGGTGCCTCAGGGTGTCAGGCTGTGCATCTGTGACACAAAGTTACCCATGCAATGGGACATAAACCGTGCCAACATAGAGCTCCAAGGACTACCTCCTAATAATTCAGGGTGGGAAAAAAAATGTCTTCGTGACTTGCCTTAAAGTGAAAGGGTTTCCCAGTGCAATAAACATACACGTCCTGCTCGTCACGCAGCTGTGACGCATAGATTGCGTGTGTCATCAACCATTTTGCCTGAGGAGAGGTGTGGTGATAAAGTACTTCAACTGACAAAGTAAATGCACACCACCTGCCTGGTTAAATGTGAGGTTAGTTCAAGACAAACAGAGATTAAATAGTAAATCTTAACTCCTAGTGGGTAGTTAGTTATATGATCTTTTAGTCAAGAGTACAGATTCAGCTGTTATTTGAAATTAATCACACTAAACTTAATCACCATAATAACCATTGGTCCAAACTCAAACAGTTGCAGAAATTATCCAAAAGATCTCAGATTTTTTTAGCTGCAACAACAAAAACAGAGGTATGGATAAACCAGGATACAGCTAATCATTTAACTGATTATCAAAGCCTTACATTTCAAATTTATAAAATGCTTCCTTGCTCAGTTTAATAATAAAAAAAATGTTATTTAAAGACTAAGTTTCCAACAATTTAGTATTTGACTTGCGAACAATTCTTTACAGGCCTTAAGTTTTTGCAAAAATGAATACCATTAACCTTTGTTCATGTGCAATAGTGCCATCAAGAGAGGTCTGGTATGTGGGTTCACGGGTTTATAGTGTGGGTTTATAGCCCAGAACTTTCCGCATTTAACTCTGCATTTCTTTATCCAAAACAATACAATGTTTTGTCCAAACATGCCACATTTGAATGTCTGGAACTCATTTGCCTCATCTTCCCAAAGGAATAAAAAACTCCTGAAATTATACAGTGGCTTTTAGTTGTAGCGTGCCCCTCATCTGCAGTCCCCTCCTCGTCATCCCATCTGAAATTCTCTGGAGGCGACCCTGATGTGACATTGTGTGAACGACTCAGTTTTTCCACAGAGTCACCATGAGTCTCATTATCAGTCTCCTAAACCTAACCTCTGTTGCATTTAATCCTCCTTCTATCCGTCATATTCTGAATAGATACCGAAGACCATGGTGCAGGGAGACATATAATCTTCACAGATCCTGGTATTTAGAGTCTTTTACAAAAAAAAAATGTATCATGTAGATACCTTTTGTTCAGCTGTACCACTCTATACCTTGTGTGTTTTCATGCAAATTCTAAATATACTTTCCAAATTTTTCAAACTCAAAGAGCGATTAGACCTCACAGGTGAGGCATTCTTTCGTTTGAGTTTTTAATTCTTTTTTTTAATTCTTTTTATTTTTTTATTATTATTATGCAATAAAGTTTAGGGTAGCCTTATATTATGTAACCTTATCTTATGAAGGTTACATTATTCCCAGTTCAGTGCAAGCTACCTATTATGCAGGAGGAAATCAAAGTCTATTCCAGGAAACAGTTACTCATAAAATGTTACCTTTTGAACCTTATTGTGTTATATAAGGTTTTGGGGGAAATAAAACGAGAAGTGAGCAGGTCTCCATGCAGTAATTTTAGAAATCGTGGCTGTGCCTGACACAAAGGACGTAAGAAGAAAATGAAAGACAATGTAACAACAACAACAACAAAAAAAATCCCAAGCTACTTTAATTACTTCTAACCTATACCTGCTAATTATAGATTGTTGCGGTAGGTATGTCGGGTTGAACTTTGTTTAACCTCATGACAGTTTTATTTATTGAAAAGGTAGGTTGGTTTTACAAGATAAACCTGTTCCTTTCCACAAAAAAAAAAAACAAAGAAAAAAAACAAACAACATCTCTGTGGAGCGTCTGGCCTCCATGTCAATGCGTGTGAACCCCGCTGAGCTCATTAAACTGTTAATATTGCTGTCTTCCTCCTCACAGCACCTAAAACCTCTCAAGATATTGCATGCTCACTGGCTTAAACACACAGTTCTCCTCTCACACATAGAGACGCTCACGCAAACGCACACACGAAGCCCTGCAAAGCTTCCCTGACCAAATGCATGCCTGACTGACTACTTACGCACATACTAGCAAACACACACAGAGGACTGCTGCACAGCGCTCTTATTTAAACTGATGTGAGTGCTGTCACGACATCCGACTAGTCCTATTTGTTCCACAGAAGCCTTGGCGTGAGAGAGCAGGGTCACCCCACTGGCTCTCATGCAAATCCATTCAGCACACACACAAGGAGTACACGCAGCTCAGATCCACACACATCCGCAGATACACACACAAGCACTTCATATAAGCAAGAAGGCAGAAAAGAATATGTGTACTGTACTTCAATTGTCCAATAAACCAACCAACCAACCAACCAACCAACCAACCAACCAAAAAATAAAAAAAAAACAGCACCAATTTTGGGACAAAACCCAATGAGAGAATATATATATATACATATATATATATATATACATGAATAAAGTAAAGATCAAACAACACACAAGTTCACAGTTACATTTCGTGAAACTGTCAGACACATGGTGGTGCATTTCATTGCTACAGTAAACAAGATAATAAAAAATCATCCTCATGGTTTTTATGCTCCTGAAAACAATGCTGCTCACTGCTGGCCTCAGATGGTAGCAAAAGTTACTGCAGACAGATTAATATTACAAATCATTCACTTTTATAAATTTTTGGCTGAGTACAATATCTCAATAATTTGTACAATCTTTTGTGATGTTCAGAACTCACTAATTTACATATAATTTTAATTACTAATTAAAGGCAAAAAAAAGTGTTTATTTGGTTTAATTAAGCGGCACTGACACAAGGAAGAAAAAAAAAAAACACTGAAATAATTTTCTCATTCTCACTGAACCGATGACAAACTGGATAATTGATTTGGTAAATTTACAAAGAGGTACCAAATTGAGTCTGAAGTGTTTTGGCAAGGAGACTTTCAGAAGTGAAAGACACAAGACATGTTCTCTGTTTAATTTCAGTCCTTGTAAAGGAGCTAGACTCTCACTTCAGAATGTGTAAGAGGGGTTGTTAAACATAACAGTTAACCATTGAGAGGTTTTTTAGGGAAATTTTTAAAATTGCTTTAATTAGCTTCATTTTCCACCTGTAAACTGTGGGTGGAATTCAATGACTCCAATTTTCTTGTTGGAGGCTTGGGAGACTAATGACTGCAGTGATTTAAAAGGTATGGCTATGTTGGGCATTTTCCCAATTGAAGTACTGCTCATGTTTATTTTTCACAGACTTATGTCCTAATCAGGATCAGTCTAAAACCAAGTCCTTGTTTGAACTCATGGTGTACATGGCATAAAACTAATGGCTAAGGGTAAGATCTAGAAATAAGCTCTAAAGTTTAATCATATCTAATCTCCAATGGGGCTTCAGTAGAGACAATCATACAGACTTAAAAAACACCAACATAAATCATAATGGGAAAAAAAAGAGAAAAATTATGCTGTCTGTAATGGTGTTTCAAGTCCACTATTAACATTATATTTCAATCTCAATTTAGAGGGTCTTTAAAATAATTGTTAGCACCCAAACCCTTTTTTGAATCTCACAGTGTGGGATTTAAAACAGACGGTGATCTCCTTTCAGACGGTACTGTCTGAAATAGAGAGGCAATGTTCATTCAAATAATCAGACAGGGAATACATCACTAAAAGTATAAAAAAAATATTCAAATCTACAGAAAAAAGCTCTACTGTTGAGCAATTTAGAAAGCATGAGGCTGAAAGCCATAGAATAGTTTGAGATCAATTAAAAATACAGTAATGCTCTGAAAAATAAATGTCCTCAGAACACATATAATCAAAATTATTTTGCAGATATGTAAGCCGATTTGTATTTTTACCCAACTAGGCCAAAGTTTGCTTGTAACAGGTCCACGGATTGAGCCTTGTTTCGTGACCTCTCAGAGTCATGAGTAGCAGCAGTTGTTTTCAATAGTAGCTCAAGAGGCGGGCACATTTGTGAGCTCGTCTTGTGAAAACAAATAACACAATCATAAATGAAGACACTGACTGCTTGAGGAATCATGATTTGGGGAAGTTTACTGTGCATGAAAGTGGTCCTCAGGGCCCAAATATGTCAAGCATAACAACATTACTCATTTTATGCCAAAAAGGTTTGTGGGTCATATTTATCTCTACTCCCCTAAATCTGGGCATGCACATGTAAACACACACACTATTGACTGCCGCCCATCCCCCTCCTTCTTCTTTCCCCCCTCGCCAGCAGACACATGCACGCAAGCTCGCACTCAACGCTCTTCATTATGCACTTGCCCAAACAGCATAGCGTGCCGGAAACAGACTCAATTCGTGCCAAGTTCCTGGACCCCGCAGGCTCAGTGCCCCTAAAACTCTGGATGCACCTTCCTGAATTAGGTTAATTTGCTTTGGCCACAGACACTGCAAAATCACAGTCTAGTGGTTTGACAAAAAAAATCATAGCCAGGAACTAATTACATTGTGTCTTTCACTACGACATCATTCAGAAATGATCTTGACTGGGTTCCGTAACAGGAAGAGCTGTTGATTAATTTTAATAGATTTGGCCAAAAAAAAAAAAAAAAAGCACAAGAAGGCACTCTGATAGATTTTAACATCGATACAGTAATAATAAAACAAGATTTCTCATTTTATGATTTAACTTTTAGTTTATATGATATTTCAGTATCTGATTAATTTTAACATGCATGAGGAAAACTAGAACTGTGAATAACAAAAATGCGTGAGGGGGTTCTTTCTTTGATTTCCACACATAGGGTGGGATCTCTATGGTCTCTAATAGAGTAAATTTTTTTCCATCTTTTATCACCTTCTTGAATGAGTTTCTGCTCCTGATGGAGGACAAACAAAGACAGAAGGAAGGTGGGCTTGATTTGAGTGGGTGCAATTTGCAAGATAGAGACTGCGTCTGCACTATTCATTGATTGGTCTGTAAATAGTCCAACATGATGCATCCCAAATTAAGTCATACAAAGACATCTCAGAAAAAAACACAAAAAAAAAACAAACAAAAAGAGCAATATTACAAAAAGCAAAAAAAAAAAAAACAGAAACACTTAGAGCTAAATTAGATCATGCCATAAAATAAAAATATATTTAAAATATACTAATAAAACATAAAAGGGAAAAATTGTTTGTCAAAAGACATTTGTTAGGCTCCCGGTTCCATGAATTAGTTTGCCCTGTAACAGCCCCTACAGGAATGTCTGGCTGCTCTTTCACATTACTTCTGAGGGAATGAGTTAAATGCACATCACAAACAGAGCATGCAAGCCTTTTCTGGTCACATAGCGTGACCTCATGACATTGCCTGTTTCCTGGAAAGTTCAGGCAATCTGGAAACCTGTTTGCATGATATCATCTAAAGATAAATGAGGTTATTAACATAATCTTTCGGTAATTGTCTGATATCCTTCTTAATTTTATTTGCAAAGCGCACTGTCGCTTGCCATACAAGGCTGCGTCCCTTCAGACTCTGTTGAGATTCATGTGAAGCCTGCAGCTGGTAAGCCATAGATTTAAAGTAATAAACCAACTGAGGCTTTCTCCTCCTGACAATGCCCCAGTTGTTTGAGGGTTAACTGTTTCTCAAGAGGTTAATGTGAGCTACCACAGCAGTCTAGAGTGGAATACATTATCTAAAATGCATTCATAAAATTACAGTTTTATATACATGCACATTTGTAAATGTACTGTTCGTTAAATAAAAGAACAACTTTTCTCATAAAAAATAAGTAAACATTAATGTATTTAAGGGATTACAACAGTAGAAAATACAAAAACATAAATTGATTAAATTGTCTGGGGGAGAATCATATAAAAATGCCCAGGTGACAAAGATTAGGCCTATTCTAGTTTAAATGAAAGGCTTGACGAATAGAAACAAATCACAGCAGATTTAATTTTACAAAAGTAAAATGTCCAATCTTACTTTGAGTTACTGTATCAATACAACTATGCAGAAATGAAATAAAAATAAAATATAAAACGCAAAAAAGAATCTCAAGGAACCCAGAATTTCTTTTATTATGAAGCGCGGTCAGGATCGTTTCTAACAGTGTTTCCCAGTTTTAAAAGTTTGTCAATTTAGTTTTAAAAGTAACAGAGATTGAAAATAGACCAGCATAAAAAAAAAATCTACATTTCCGTGAACAGAACCGATACTGCTTGGTTTTATTTTGGTAACTTTAATTGCTGACGTGTCTTATCGTCACTCACGTCCTCCCTCGGTTGTGGCTCAAGGCTGCGTCGTAGCCATAGCAACGACGCAGCGAAACCTCCCCGGCTAGGTTTTTTGAACTCTTTGCATCTCTTCTTTGCATCTCTTTCGACAGGACTGACAATAAGAATGGGTAGGTCGACATTTTTGCATATCAACAGAAGACTAACGTGTCACCACTCCGGTATTCTCGTGGTGGCAAATTAAAACGTGTTTTTAGAGCGCGCACACTGATTCTTTAATTAAATATTTTAGCTTGAACTCACTTCCTGTTGACCCAGTTCCCTTTAGCTTTTTATACACGTCTCATTCTGTTAAAAGGGAGAGCCAAATGTTTGCAGATAATATCATACTACACACTCATCAAAATGGTCAGCATTTTGAGTATTAGCCAATTAATGTATTATCTAGCATTCTAGTAATTATTTTTGCTTCAGTCAGATTAATGTTGTTTTTATGTGCAATAAAGTAAATTTCCTCGCATCATCCTGAATGCCCACTAAAAACAGTTCTTTGAAATAACCACACCTACAATCTATTTTGAGTAATAACTAAAATTGGTTGCTGGTGTAGTGTTTTATTTATTTTTTATTTTTTCCAGAATACTGCTTTTAGTAGATGCTTTCCAGATGATGACAGGGAATTCTCTTTATTGCACAGTAAATAATGAATAAAAAACTTCCACCCAAAGACTTATTTCGCAATAAGAGGTGATGTTTAGTCAGATTGGATAGACGTCTCTAAGCAGCTGTTTTCATGTCTTTCCACAGATTCTCAATTGGATTTAAGTCTTGACTTTTAGTGGGTGAATGTGCTTTGATCTAAGCTATTCGTAGTTCTGTCTGTGTGTTTATGTTTTTTTCCCTGCCAGAAGGTGAACATTTTCCCCAGCCTTAATCATTTTGCAAACTCAGGTTTTGATCTAAAAGTGTCCTGCAGTTCAATTCCAGTCAGTCATTCATTCCCATCATTTGCACCCAATCAACTACTTATCTTCACTGTCCTTGGTAAAATGGAGCAATTCAAACGGCCCGTTGACGAGCATGCGTTATTAGTTTCCTTCAATAGAAAACATTTTGTATGTACTCAAACAAGTTTAGTTTTGGTCTTATCTGGTCAGAGCACTTTTTTCTACATATTTGCTTGATTTTCTGTCTGGTTTGTGGAAATCGTTAAACAGGGCCTCTTGAAGCTTTCTTTGAACAACAATTTTCTTCTTGTCACCCTTACCTAAAATCCTGATATTTACATGGCATGACTAATAGCTGCTAACTAATAGCTGCAGGTCTGACATGAACCTTTGAGCAGCTTCTCTGATTTGATACTCTCTGATCTCTTCTTCCTGGTCATGTTCATTTTGGCAGACCAGATGGCCTTGTCTTAGCAAAGTAGCAGTTATACTATATTTGCTCTGTTTTCAGATAATGATGGTCCACTCTTTGAGATGTTGAAAGCTTGGGATTATTGCAACATTCTAAATTTGCTCTCAACTTCTCCAGAACTTTATTCCTAATTTTGTGTTATTTGGTCTTCATGAGGTCAGCCTTTGCAGAACTCTACTGGATACTATGTTTGATCGCCCCAAAAATACAGTGAGTCTTCTCGCTATAGTGTGATGAAAAGTGAAAAAGTTGCATTATTAATGCGTTCATTCGTACAGAACAGATAGGTTTATGAACCAACTTACCCATAATTTCTTTAGACTGATTAATGGGTTCAGTCAAGGATAAAGCAGACAATATCACAGGGGAAAAGTTGTCATGGAAAATCAGCTCTTCAAGTCTGGATCCATCTAAAATGACAGGTCGGCTTACTGCTGTCACAGAGCGTTACTCATGTGTCTGTGCTGTGTGAGCCAGCAGTTGAGGATCTAAGCTGTGCTTTAAAATGCTGAATCTAGAGACGCTGGGGGGCCCAATCAGGATATTACAGTGAGTGAGCATGAAGCCTCTTCCTGATTGGGGTTGGTTTGTGAAAGCAGTGCAGTTGTGCAGGACTGCCGTGGAATGTGAACGCAGAAGACACCAACAAATGCAGTAGCCTTTTGAGATACATCCTGTGTCAGCGTGCATGCCAAAGTGAGTGTTTGAGTGAGTACACAGATTTTATAGGATTCTCTGCCCTATGTGCTTTGTGCTGCTGACTGCATCATTTGCATATATGTACATTTCAGCTATGTTGTCTCACTCTATTTTCATCAAATTTTTTGTGAGTGCTTTTCCATTCACTAAAAGTGCTGATGGATGAATAACCTGAGTGTGCACAACAGCAATTCAGAAAATGAGCAACGATCATTACATTTTGATGAGTGTCGACATCAAAATTCTCTGATACTTGCCATACCCCAGGGCTTTGGTCTCTCCCCGCTCCTTTTCTGTCTGTCTCTAAGTGATAGCTTCTCAGCGGACACCTCTGTGAAACTCCTGGAGTTTCAAGATGACACCACTGTCATTGGTGTGATCCAGTGATGTGTCCTACATTTAGCACAATCCTCTGTGCTACAAGATGTATTTTTCAGATCATCGCTCTATATTATGAAGTTTTCTATTTGAAAGCGCTCTTTTTTTAAGGGACCTACAGGAAGGTTAAATTTTTATTAATTCGCTCGTTTCTTTTACATAAACACAATGGGATTTGTGTTTATGTAATTGGCTGATAAGTCAATTGTCACATATAGTACAGGATAGGCCATCATGTCCCTTGTTTATCAAGACATATGTCTTATCCAAGACTACTCTATATATCCCAGTCTGTATCAATCATTACTGTATTATATATGGAAATCGGGTGGGTTTAAAACAAACACAATGATTATTCTTTAGTATAATAATGTGTGTTGTTGATTAAGCAACACCAAAAGTGTGTAATATTAGTGGCTTGCTTTGTTTGTTTCTGCATATAATTCATTGCATAGTTCAAATGTGTTGATTATTAAGAGTCCATCAAATGAAGTAGATTATATCATGAAACTATTCTGCTTCTTCTAGATTACAAAAAGGGGCCAACAGAAGAAATGCTTGCTGAGGAGGAGCAAATGAAAATCCTTCCTCATTCTTCTCCACTTTACCCGCTGCCTGAAGAGATAATAAAGGTGAGCATTGTTTAAATCAGGACATTTCCTTCTTCTGATTGAAACAATCTATATGGCTTATTTGGTACAATGAAATTGTTTTCAGATGTACTTAGCTGAGTAGTACATGTATCAAAGCAGACCACTCTAACGCTACATATGTTTTCCAAATAATTGCTTTATTTTCTAAAAGTGGGATATTGGTACAGCAATCCAATTTTAAATGCTACTGTAATCCATATTATTTGAGAAAGAAATTGGACAATGCCTCCTCTTTTAAGCTTCCATCTGTTGTAAGACAAAGCACACACAAAGTATCATAGCAACAATGGCATGTTGTTTTTTATCCTTGCCAGTGTCAGGTGGTAGCTGAATATTCCCATATGCTATGCCATATGCTATGTGTATAAATTTTCCAGGAGTATTTCTTTCTTTTCCTTTTGAAGTAGATGCTTAGCTACATATCTCACTGGTAATAAAATCTTAAAAGACCAAGTTTTCCATGAATAAACAGCTGAAAAAAAAATCTGAATTTCTATATAAAAATGCTCCAGCTCTGTAATGTAGAGTAATTAAGCAAAGAAATGTTTTTGGTATATTGAGATAAATGGCAAATCATTTCCTCATTCTATCCTGAGAAAGTAAAGCATCGCTGTTTACCTTTCATGTCACCAAAGTAGGTTGATTTTCCAAGCTGGTTGGAAACTAACCTCAAATGTGTGGAAAAAGTATTGTTTGTATGTATGAACAATTTCCTTCACATTATAAATGCAGTGTATGCAGCTGCTGCAGACTAATGAGAAAGACATTTTCCACTTTAGTTTCCATAAAGTCCTGAAGCTGAGTTACAATCTTCCCTACTTTTTGCTTTTAGGTGTAAAAGTCAGACCGGAACGACTGACCAACTTACAGTAATTGTCTGATTGTGAGTTTTACGACCTACAAAGACTTATTTTAACAATATTGGAAGACTTCCCTTTTTAATTTTACCAGAAGATTAAAGATAGTACAAGAAGTCTAAACATCTTTGTTAAGATACCAGGTTTTAGGACTTTCAGCGCATCAGAGGAATCTCATTGTTTTAATGTATTAGTGAGGAGAAGGGTTCAAACAGTTTTCCAAGGCATCAGATATACCATGCAACACAGTCAAGACAGTCATAAACAAGTGGAGAAAATATGACACATGATGGACCAACCTCCGTCATGTTGAAAAGACAATTTGGAAGCTGGTCTACAAGGCTCCCAAAAGTACAGTAGCATTTTACTTTTGTTTGGCAAGAACTGGCTGTGTAGTACATTTCACAACAATCTCCCTCCGGAGGGCAAGAAGGAAGTCTTTTCTTACAAGAAAATTTCAAAAATGACCTTTTCTGAAAAGGTCATTGTTGAGAATGTGAATGAGAATTTGTTTCCAGTCAACTTACTCGGTTAAAAAAAGGTTAAATTAAAAAAAGAAAATGTTTGACACAAAACAACATAGCACATGACCAAAATAACTAGATTCCACCAGTGGTTGCAGTCAAGGTTAAGGCAATTCAGAACAGTTTCAAATACTAGTTGGTGTTGGGCCAAGGCCTTCAGGCTCCTGATAGAAAGCAAAAGGCCAAAATACTTTTCATTTTTCAACATGACAACCCAAAGTATTTATTCAAATCAATAAAACAATGGCTTCATCAGAAGAAGATAAATGTTTTGGATTTGCCGCAATCTTAATAATAAAAATCTGTGGAAAGGTTTGAGGAGGGTTATGGACAAGAGATAACATAATCCTCCTCAATCTGACAGATCTGCAGTGACGCACTCCCACCTACAGAATGAGTGCTGTTGTAAAAATTAAAAGGTGCTTTGCAAAAGTATTTCTTTAAGTGGGCGCACATCAAAGTAACCCCATTATTTCAGATCTTGTTTTCTTATTCTTCCCCATAAAATATTTCTGTTTGTTAAACCTGCCTTCACAAATTTTTCATAGTTGATTTTGTTGATTACGGCTGATCGTTGCAGCCCCAGGGGGCATGAGGTGCTTTCTCTGCTATGCACTCCTTGTTTACCTGCAAGCCTCTTTAATAAAGTGTTTCAAGACATGTCTTGAAGCACATGTCTGACCCTTCAAGACCCTAAATGTTTACCTCTTTAGAATGGGAGATGTCCAACACATTTTTCAGTAGAGTTCCACTCCATCTTTCCTTTGGTTTTACAAGCTGCCAGCTTCATTTTTAAAAGCTCATATTTGTGCAGGACACTGCCAGTATGATTGGTAATTTATGGACAGCCAGAGACAGTTCTCTTCTTTCCAGTTATATTATTGATTTGTTTTCTAAAAGAAGTTTTACTTTTTTCTGAACAAAGTACAATGATGTATTGAAGTTCCCATTAATGTGTAGCACACAATGTCTACATTGAAATGGCAAGGGTTATTACTATAATACAGAGATTTATAGCGATCATATTTTCCCCTATATTTTTTACTTATTTATTTTTTTATCATATGGGATTTTGCTTCTAAATTTATCTTCCTACACGTCTCTGCTGGTTGGGCCAATAGGGGAGGAGGGTGCTATAATGACAGTCTTCCTATTTAGCTGAAACAGTTACTCAGAGAGAGCAATCTGTGGCATCTGAAGTTCTCATTCTTGGTTGTTATTTTGGTGCAGAAATATTGTCTTGTTAACCTTTTCTTAACATTTTGCAATTATTGAGTTGGCCTACTTCAAAGTAAGCTTTTTACTAAAACATGGCCTGGGTTATGCCTGGAGAGCCGTTGTTCTGTGCTCAGCACTCTCTTTCCTGTTAGCTGTCCTACTTCCTCTGTCTAGTGCTCTCCAGTAATCTCTGGAATCTCTCATTGAGGCCAGTAGATGGCTGAGAACAATACAAAAATTTATTATGCAACAATAGCAAATCCAACCCTGTGGATGGGACACACAAACCCTTTCTAGTTGTCTCCACAATACACACACAGTGAACAGACAAAAACATTCAGGGTCTGTTCTGTTATTCAGCCTTACATCTTTCATCCGCCTGCTGTACAAAAAACTCAAATGAAAGTTAGTCATTTCTGTGGTATGTATCTATCTGATTTGTGTCTATTTCTAATTTCTGAAAAAAAGAAGGAAGTAAAGTAGAAAAAAAAGAAGAAAAGACAGAAAGAAAGAAGAACGCAAAGAGGGGGAGGAAGAAAGCTGACAGACCAGGTGGTTGAGTCTCAGGGTCTTATTTATCTCCCTCTATTATCTACTCAGATTCCAGTAGATACTAAACTGAGGATGTTCAGAACTTAGCCTCCTGCTGAGTGCACTTCAACATCATTTATTGGAGGAGGTTCAGGTGGTTGGGGTCGAGCAGAGAACACAACACAACAAAGGAAGTTGGCACTGTGAGCTCAGCGCTGTGGGCAGCACAGCACACTGGTCGGTGTGGGAGGCAAAGAGGAGATGGTGTACTAACAGGCCCATTTAAGTGCTGTTAATCCTGGTGGGCTGGTAGAGAGCTGGCACTGAAGTTTAATGGTGGACTGCTGAGAGGGAGTGCTGCGGTTACAGACACACACGCCATTGCCTTCCACCACACGCTCGGGCACTGACTCAAGCACATATTGCACTGAAATTTAAAGCTGGCGTATTGCGACTGCAGAGTGCTTTATCGGGGATTTAACCCAAATACACACAATGCAGACAAATGTACACGGACACAAACATTAGAACAGATTTGACAACAACATCAATGCAGGGCTCAGTGTCAAATAAGATCTCTCTTGCATTGCAAATATCTATAACTGGTTGAATTGGAAATTCATCTGCTCACTAGCAATAAAATTGTGTAAACGAAAGTAGCTGCTGTTTTATTTACCAGAGCTTCCTTATTAGCTCTGGTAATAAGAAAGCTCTGTTTTTGCTACCACAGCAATAGTAGTTGTGTCATTTAGCTTAAATGTGTTGAGTCATCATGAAATTCTAGTCAGTTTCTGTTTCTCAAGGAGAATTGAGCAATTACAGCTAAGCAACCAGGGAATACGATTGGCCTGTGCCATAAACTTTATGAGCTGCTTCAGTGAAAATGTTGTTCTTAACATGGTGTGATTCTCCTATATTGAAGACCTTCTCTTCAATACGCATGTAACAGAACATACAAATTGAGGCTCGGTTTGCACCTTGGTGTTGAAGTTGTGGTTGGGTAAGTTTTAACTGTGAAATAGATTTTTCATTTACTTTTTCAACCATTCAGCCAGTCAGAAACATGCTTTGGGTCATAGGAGAGCTACATCACATTAATTAGGCAGTTAATAAAGGGCTATTATTTTTGTAAACTAAATTATTTGTATTTGTATATTTTCACATTCAAGGTCCAACACCTTAGTCAATATTTAAAAGGAATGATAAATTATAAATTATTTAAAAACTTTCTGAATTTTTAAAGTAGGAAAGATCACTCATAAAAGAGTAGTTTTAACATGAATTGATGGGCATTTATACAAAATCATAGACACGATCATAAAAATATCCGTATTTTGGAGAATCTTGAGCACCTGCATGGTTAATTTGGCTAGAAAATTTTAAAGTAACCTAAAAAATAGACACCCGTCAAACTAAGAGGTCCACACAGATTAATTTTTGTACAAACACACATTTCTTTGCACCTGTACCACAAAGGATTGTTTTCCGAGTTGCCAAAGTGAGATTTAAACTTGGAAGACCTTTGCCTGTCTCCGTGGGCAGCACTCCAATCCAAATGTGGCTGATGGCTTAGGTATTTTTATTGGGAACACCAAGCAGGGTACACCGTAGGCCTTTTTTACACACCTCTAGTTCTTCATGTGATGTTGTCACTATCCGATCACTACTTAAGTGTCACAAACTCACAGGACTTCAAATGCATTTTGTAACAGAACAAGACGTACACTTCGGAAAGGGAAAGCCAAGCTCCGTGTGAATGAGCCAGAGAAGAAGCAGCAAAAGCGACTAGAAAATGAAGCAACACTTTGTTTTGTTAATTTTGAAATGTGACTTGTGAAAAGCCCTTAAACTCAGTGCAACAGGACAAGATGCTCACATTTTGACAAATTCACATTGTGGATCTGCAGCCACAAACACAGTGAGACTTCAGAGTATCCCGCAGAGTTTGAAATAGGTGAGACATTCCACTGAAGTTGTGCTTCACAACATAACAACAAAGTTATTGCTCGGAACTGACTCAAGTTGCCTGGAAAAATAATTTAGAAAGATAACATTTAAATGCATTCTGATTACAGCAGATTTACATCATACCTTCATCAAATAAAACCTTGAAATCAATATCAATGACAGATTTATGCCCTAGTTAGCAGTTTTCTTTAAATCTGTGAACAATTGCTCTATAAAACACATTTTTTATATGTATTGAATTTTGCATCTGGGAGGGTTTTTTGGAGGTTAGGTAAGGTAAGGTGGATGTTAAGGCTGAAGCAAACAGTCATGGGGATATTACTCACTTACAGAACAAACAAATCCCTTTATATCCTTTAGTACAGTTGTACTGGCACCGCCTTAACTCAGTCTAGTGCCTTGGATATTTTTTTTTGTCTGCACGCACACTGGGGTCAACCAGTTCTACTGGACAAACCAAAACTCTGTTGGCTTGCTGGATGACGCAACAGTTTTGCAGGTCCCAACTGGAGGATATTTGACAATTCGATGCCAAATTTTTCAGAAATCCTTTTGTGTTACTACATTAAACACAATTTTTTTTTCTGCAAATAATATAGATTAATACCAACTATGAATAAACGACTTTTGGTCAGCTGGTTTACTGCTGTATTCCCTATACATTGGCTGCTGGAAAAGACAGGTGTAATCTGACCTACCATTCAGAAAACACTTGCTGCATTCTTACTGATTGTGCAGGAGGCTCCACTTCTGCTTCTCAAAGATGCACTGTTGTAATGTACATCTTTTTGCAGACATGTTCATGTGTGAATGTAAACATAGAGTTTGGGGGACGTGGCCAGCAGCAGCTTATTTGGATTTAAAGTGACAATCTCATTCTGGAAGGAGCTCAAAATAGGCACAACTGACCAGACTAAAATCTCATCATCTAAGAATGATTTTGTGCAACAATGTAATGAACATGTTTTGTTTACCCCATAAATATATAATAACCTTTTCAAGAAAGCTTATAGGTCATCTTTAAAAGATGTGTTGCCCTGTCAAAGACTTCTGCTTTTTGTCCAAAGAGAGATATTAGATGTCTAAGAGAGAACATGACATGAACCTATTATTGATATTATTTCTTTTTTTGTGCTTCTCACACTGTTTATGTTAAGAATATGACCACTCCGCTGCATTAAGTGCATGCTCCTTTTGTTCATCAATTTGTAATGATTCTCTTGCGAGAAGAAGGGGAATACAGGCACAAACCTTCTGTCCTTGTAAATTATACCGGAGCATCCAGCTGTCCTTTCTTCCTCCGTCTCCTCTTTTCCTTTTGACCATTTCTTAAATAATAGATACCTTCACACCTGAATTATTCTTCTCTTTTCCAGTTATTCCGAGGTGTCTCATAGTATTGGCAGCTTGTGTGTGAAGTATGTTATTGTAGTCATCGTGTCTTAGACCTGGTCCTTTACTCTCCCTCTTTCGTTGACATATTTCTCCTACTTTGTCTTCTTACTGACAATTTTAGGGCTTTTTTAGCCTGAGGTGAAATGAAGACAAAGAGAGTGGGATTTATAAGATGATCTGTTGTAAGAACTTAGAGGCAGCAGGGGGATTATTGTACAATATTGTTACAGGTGTTGTCTGGGATGGGTAATTCATGATGATAGTAATGCATCATGGTTCATAGGTCACTACAGGGTCACTCTGGATTTCATAAGACTGCTGCTAGGACTGTCAGGATAACTATTTTGTTTGGATGATGTGCCGCTATTACTCAGTGACCTTCTGAGGTAATATTGCAGAGAAAGATTGTAAGTAACAGCACGACTGAATCTTACCTGAAAAAACATGAGTTATTTTTATAATTAAAACATCTTTGGGGAATGACAAATAGAGACAAGAACTAAAACCTGTTCAAGATAGATTTGTAATAAACAAAAGCATTTTATTTTCAAGCAGATAATAGCTTGATTACAAGATTTCAATAATTATTTGTTTATCTTTAGATTGCACCAGTATAATTAAAGTTGTCACTAAGGATTTTTATGAACTTGAAACTATGGTTTTCAACACCACCAGTCAGCTCCTGTCTTGTAACGTCCCCAGCCCTTCCTGCACTTTTTTCTCTCTGCACTTCTTTTTTTCTGCACTTCTGTCTATGTTTACCTTCCATTTCTACATTGTCATCTCTTCCATAGCCTTATGGAAGAGGTGAGGTGGAAGAGGTACTTGTGGTCTTCCTTCTATTATTACATATTTATTTGCAAGCTGCTTTAGATAGAAGCATCTGCTGAATGCATAAACATAAACACCAGCGGTTAAATGACTAACAGACAGTCAATAGTCAGCCAGGGGTTTTGCTGCTGCATGTTTCTGATAAACCATTATATATGGTTCTCAATAATTTGTTGCTATGCCTTTGTGTTTTTATCCAATGTTGATAAATTACAGTTTAATTGTATGCTTTTTAGCCAATTGTGTATAAATCAACATATACATTTAAATCTTTCAACTTTTTGAGATGCTAAATTGTAAAGGAGCATTTAGTTTACAATTCACAACTTCCTTTTTTTTTTAAATTGATTTTTTATTTCCTTTATTTAACCAGGTAAACCCCATTGAGATCTGAATTTCATTTTCAAGAGGCACCTGAAAATGACTGGCAGGTCGCCAGTCTTGCCCTGCGACAGACTGGCGACCTGCCCAGGGTGAACTCCGCCTCTCGCCCGGAACGTTAGCTGGAGAGAGGCACCAGCATCCCTCCCGACCCCACTAGGGGCAAGGGTGTTAGAAAATGGGTGGAAGGATTAAACTTTCTGTATCACTGGAGGTAGAGAGCAGCCCCATGCGATCTGGCATGATAAGCAGCTATAGACATCCATTCAGCTATGGATGAATGGATGGAAGAGAACACACCTTTCAGGTTAGGCAAATGTAGCATGTCTCATGGCTCTCATGTTCAAGAACAAACAATTAGGTTGCATTTTTCCAAATGTCTGTCCTTTAATTAAACCAACTGGTTCAAACTGATAATAAATAATTGGACCTAGGTTTTTATTGATGTAGAAGCTTTAAAAATAGAAAACACGGGGTGAAAGAGAAAATCAGACAGACAAATACAGGCAGCTCAGATAGTTTTATCTCTACGTGGCTCTCAAGAATCTGTGCCGTGCCGTGCAGAGCCATGTGTTATGATGCATGGTCTAGTGGGGCCAACGAAAGCACATGTGTTATCTGCTAAGACTGATTAATGTAACAGGCTACATCCCCTTGTCTTTTTGGTGTTTTTCATTGGCTGCCTTACTGTCCTAACTTCATCTCTTCAGTCTGGACCGTTTCTGGTTTTTGAAACATTTGCCCTGAAAGTACAGCCTTCAATACGTTCAGAGCTTGTTTTGTATAATGTCTACAGCATGCTGTCTGTGAAATAAATAATGTCCAGTGTCTGTTCTGTTTACAGATTTATTGTCTGTGCTGCTCTACCCCTATTATTTGTTGTTCAGAAATATTTGTGTGTTTTTCAAATAAATCCTTCTTGGACCTGAATTGCAGCTGCAGCAGTAGTTAGCAAAAACTTGGTGGGACTGCACATCTGCTGAGCTTATCATATGAACTACTTAGTCCAACGCTCCTATGAGTGTCTGTAATCTGCTTAATGGTGAAGAGTTGTTGTGGTGACATGGTGAAGGCGGAGTGTTGGAAAGAACAGGAGCTTCTTAAAGGGACAGACGCCCAGTTTTTAGTTTTCAAATTGTGAAGTCAAATTTTTTTAGATACACATTTTCACAAGTGAAGTTAACACAGCTTCTTAATTGCAGTATGAAATGGCTCTATGTGCCATAAAAGCATATAGCACTGCCCCTTTAATCATTCCATTAAATTAAAAAATTAAAAAAAATTCCATTTAATGCAAATAAATGGTTAAAATAAGATTAATTAAAACCAAATGAGCCTCCCTCTCACCCAATCTAAATTGATTGTGTCATTTAATGCAACGTGTCGTCATACTATATGTATGTGTATGTTTCTTTGTATGTTTATTTGTATTAAAAAAGAAAAGTGCAGAGTGTAGTGGGCCATCAGGACAAGAGAAAGAATGAAGCAATATCCGAACAGATGGACAGCCAATCAAATGTGCAAACATGGTGCAGTTAGTGGATATTTCACACCAGAGCCTCTCTTAGTTCTGATTTGTACTTTTTCTTTAAAAGCCCACTGGCCCAGTAAAATCCTCTGCATATGTTTGAAACCTCAGCATTTTTCCTTTGTGTGTTATGCTGATGCTGTCGTGACTCATTTCTGTTAGATATTTTCTGCGTCTGCTGTCTGGAAACTCCAATCATTGGGCATGTTTGAATGACGAACAGCAAATTGCTCAGCATTGTTTGATCAACTAACAGTATGGAAACGGTCTAGTTCACACTGCTTGAATTCAGCCACTCCACAGGCCTGTGAGCTATCTGCTCTAGAAATTAAAAAAAGCCTTTCCTCTCCCCTCTTTTACTTCCATCTATCCCTTGTGACTTTTACCCCCAATTCCCTTTCCCCACTCACATACAAAAGCACATTTACCACTAGATTTACAGGTGTAAAAGCCTGTATTCATTCATACAAAGACTCGCACTCTGAGCAGTGGTGAAGAAAGTTACTTGCATATGCATGCATACACGCACTGACAAATACACTGACATTCTTGTCAGATGATGTGTGTTGCACCATGGGGTCCAGAGGAGTGGAATTTCGGCATAGTTCCCGCTTCACTGAGCACCATGGGAGGGGGGTTATAATCGCAAAATGCAACAAAGCCTCGGTCACGAAAGACTATCTTGTTTGTGCATACAATCCAAAGTACACACATTCATAAGCATGCATACTCACTCGCAACAGATGAAGATATACATAGTAAAAAGAAAGAACTTGATGAAGCTGTCTGTGGAACAAGGCTTTATAACCTTTCTTACACTGTATTTGTAAAAAGAAAATCATTGCAGCAAAATAGGGATAAAACACAGATTAGTTCTTTTAACTATTTAATCCCTTTTTAAATGGTGACTGGATCTATTTTGTCTGTGTTTTAACATACAGGAAATGAAGCTGGATGAAGTGCTAGATTAGCAGATGAAAAAGAGGAGGAATTCATTTGATTAAAAAAGGGGGAAAACAAGGCAAAATGAATGATTAAGGATGCATTTACAATCTGAGGAAGCTCCAATTCCTTGTTTTTTTGTTGTTTTTTTAATCCTAAGGATTGAGGCAAAGTTTAGTGTTTCATCATGTACGGAACTGTATTTCTGTGTAATTCTTGGGCTACTGTGTATTTTAGATTTTCTAACCAGCCAAAAAAAGCAATTACCTCACTATGTTAAAGCACAGGGAATTTTAAAATTGAGTATTAGATCACACTCTTAAAAATAATTTACATAATTTAAATCTAATTATTGTAATGCATCTCCAGGTTTACTGTGCACTACATGTTGCATAAGTCTGTTGAATAAGTCTTCACCTTGCATGAACTTATTCTTTTTTTAACCAGAGCTCTGTAAAACTACTGGCTGTTGTCTCTTTACTTTATAAACGGCCTAAATATTTAGATCTTTGGACGTTTGAGTCTGGAAAGTACTAGGGATGCATGTATTTCTAGGGATGCGTGGTATAGCAGTATTACAGGGATCCACGATTAGTTGTGTCAGTCGACTTTATTTGAGACATATTTTTTTCAGATATAAAAACACAGTAAAAATACTTCAGTCTGTTTAGGTTTTATAAATTTAATAAAATGTTGTCACATGGATGTCGCCGTGTTGTTTCCTCTATAAAGCATCCTGGGTAGATGGCATATGTGAGGTGGTAAGCTAACTCTGTCCAGCCAGAACAGTAATTTTTGTGCAATAAGAAATGTTCAGCCCTTTCAATTTGAATCAGAGCAAGTTAGAATAGAAGGCAATGCAGAAATGATATGGGGGGATGAAAATGAGGAGGATGTTATGGATAAAAAGGAGAGAGTCGGCCGATAAAATTGTGTTTGTGCAGCTCATGCTTGGAAATGCCAACCTAGAAAGTAGCAAAGTAGTTTCTACTCTCTTACTCAAGCTGTTTATGGCAAATATATTGCAATGCTGTGTTACAACAACTTAAAGATGCTTCATTGTCACTATAAACACCTTTTTTTTCCAATTCAAATAATCGTCCTCCTCATTTTCTAAAGAATTGCTTTCAAGAAATGGCAAAGCAACCTCACATCATAGTAGAACTCTGACTTCACCATAGACATGAATTATTCCACAGAATAAGCATGATGCTTTACTCCTACATCATTTTTCACATTGTTAACTATATTAGTCAAGGTAAACAAAACAAAACAGATGTTTTTATGTCAGCTGTTGAATAACAGTAACCATGTATTTAGTACATGTTACATAGCAGCATGCGGCAAAATCATCTAAAAAAAATCAAGCCTAAAAACACAGGAATGTCTGTCTGTCTGATCTGTGTCTGGCCAGGTTGGCACATATGTCTGTTTGTGCACTGTTGGTGATTGAAGTTTTAGCGGCCGCCTGCTTGTTAGGTCGATATTGGTGAACACGTTCATGTTTGAGTGTGCATTAGAACGTGGGGGTGGGGTGTATGATGGGTATTCGTGTGTGGGTGTGTGTGTTTTGTGGCTGAATGTATGTGCGTGCAACATCAACGATATGTGTTCATGACAGTGACCCACTTCTGGTGTTTTTCGGTGAGCCAGATGGGTCACGGCAGCTGGAGCTGAAGAGGCGGAGGTGGAAGAAGGAAAAGAGCAGGATGATGAGGAAGAGAGGGAGGGAAAAGGCACTTTAGGAGGAGGGGGGCTGGCGGGGCTGCTGGAAGAAAAACAAAGAGGACGAAATGGGATGGTGTAAAAAAATTGAACATTAGGGAAACTACTGTATTAAAAATGAATTATTGTAAACTTTTGTCTGAATGAAAAAATGTTAAAATATATTTTCATGTTTTGTCTCCATGACAGTTTCTTTCTACCTTTGGTACATAGAAGCAATAACTGCCAATCTTTGAACACATGCACACACAGAAAATCACTGCATAAATTAATTATGTCTCTCATCTTATGAGGACACCAACCATCCATGCCCCTCACCCCCTACTACTTTACTCTACTCCTCCTTCTAAATGTTTCAGGCAAGAAGTAATAGCCCCTCATGTTAAATTTATGAGGCAAAAAGACATTGTGGAGACAGTGTGGACTGCTTCCAAGCAGAAATACCATCACAGTGAATAGACTGTGTACCTGTTAGATGCTGAGTCATACTGGTTGATTTGAAGAAAAAAAAACACTCATTCACACTATTTATTGTTTGCCAAATTTCCTTGTGACTACAGTTGTGTAGAGTCTTAAATTTTGCACTTTCTTGTCCTTCGGGCAACTGCAGCTCTCTCTAATATCTCTGTTATTTGTCCTCATAATTATATTACTTCCAAAAAAGCCTCCCCACCACATGCTATTCTCAAACACACATAATTATTTTCAGTCTTTTTGCCTAGAAACCAAGAGCCCATCTGTGGAGTAAACACTAAAATCCCCTGAGCTGCAGTTCCAAATATTCCTCACTCTTTCACGCACTTATCCTCTCTTATGCTCACAGTGAATGCGTGTACAGAAACCTGCTTGTGGCAACACATATGCACATGTTAACCTGTTGAGAACAATCTAATACACACACACACACACACCCACGCACATGCCCACACACCCACACTTGTCTTTCTGTCAGTCTTTTTTCTTTCATTTTTAAAGTCTTTCAGTTTAAGCAATTTTTAGTACCAATGCCTGACAATGACAAGATCTAATTGCCACAGTCCTTGGTTATTTGGGTTGTGGTTTTCTCTAGTGTTTATATTGTAATCATTTTCTTGTGATTTACTTATGTTCTTTGGGTCTTGGCATATTCTGTTCATTTCTCTGTGTACGTTATTGCTACTGGGGTACTGCATTTCCTTTGTCTTTAGTTTCTTAGTTTATTCGTGTGCTCTGTTCCTTGGACATTCAGATTTATTATTTATTATTATCTTATTATTTATATCAGTGTTTCCCAAACCTGGTCCTTAAGTATCCGTTGAGGTTTGGGAAACCCTGTGTTAGTTTATTGTCAGATTTTTCTTCATTGGCTTCTGGATCCTTTTAATTTTTAGTCTCATCCCTCGGTTTACCTACTTTCTCTTGCTACAGCTGTTAGACATTCCTCTGATTCATTCATTTGGGTATTCTGTTTCTCTCCACCCCTGCCTTAGTATATAAGCTTCTGGTCATTGCTATATTCTTCTGATTTCTTGACTGCTTATCGCTGCTTACTTCTTGACCTGTTGTCTCTGTGCAAAGACCTGTATTTTGTCTTGTGTCTGAGATTCTTTTTCTTGTTTTAATGTAGGTTCTCCTTCCTTTCATTTTGTCAGTCATGGTTGGTGGAAGACAGACTGCTGCTGTCTTAGAGACAGAAGACAGACATGAGGCATCATTTCCTGATGTGGATTGGCAAGATGCTAACATAGATGGTGAAGGCATTTCGATGGGTGATAGAGGAAGTAAATGTGAATAGTAGAGAAATGGAATAATATCTTGTGTCAGTTGTCATATTTAAGACATTTCTAGTTCTTTTTTTTTCTGTGTTTGGACTTTTAATCTGTCCGACGTTTTTTTTTCACCATCAGTATGAAATATGCATGAGCGTCAGAGGTAAACATGTATAGTCTCACACTTATTACTGAGAGGCATACTCATAAAAGCACAAGTAATCAACTGTATACTTTTAAGAATAGTGCGTACACAATTTTTTATTGGTTTTTATTTCTCATTGATACAAAGTTCCTGACAAAATATTCAGAGCAACAACTCTGCATTTTGAAATCTAAATTATCCGGTTTTTTTCTGAAGCATTCCTGCTTTGTTTGTGCGTTTATTTCATTGTGTTTACATCATGTAGCAGTCGACTTGGAACATTCTGACGTAGAAGCTGTCGGTGCATCAACTACACATCAGCTGCCTCTGCGCTACGTACTGTATCGACCTGAAGATGAAAGCTTGAAGGAAAGGATTTGTTCCTTGAAATCCAGAAAGAAGTGACAGGTCCTTGGAGGGAGTACATTGACACGCACAGAGAATGATAAATCATTTGGAAGACAATAGAAGGAGCGACGACAATATGTGATGTGGGGATTAGAGGATTTACGTTCCTCTGTTCTGAACTACTGACAGGAAAATGTTGTTTTATACTATATATACATGTATATATATATATATGTACGTACATATATATATATATATATATATATATATATATATAT